>JAUCBJ010000837.1:0-84662 GCA_032718475.1 Nemertoderma westbladi | reverse complement strand
AACAAGCCGCCGTTCCCCTGAATATTGATCCGCGAATAACCAATCAGCTCACGGATCATTGAATGAATTTTTGATATTGCCAAAGACCCAGTTATAAAGACCTGCATAATATTGTAACATGTGTTAACTTTCGTTTATTGTTTTAGTTCCCTCACAAACGCCTTAACCTGCTCCTTTAATCACCTGCTTCTTTATAGTGGGGGACAACTCCTTCTGAATCAAAAGTTCCTAATTAAATTAACTAATTACCAAATGCCATTTATAATACTGGATTTTTACGTTATGACAAGGCAATAACAAAGTCGTACTCATGTACAGTACACCCTATGTGTTTAGGACAGGTATGATGTACAGTTCACGAAGTATTAAAAAGGGGTTTAGAATTTAAAAGATAAGCACAAATACAAATAACCCAAACCCTACAGTTTTATATCACAAATTCCTGTATGTAAACAGGAAATTTGATCCGTGAACGGATTGGTTATTCACGGATCAATATTCCTGTACGAAACGGCTTGTGTTTTTGAGCTGTTTAGGTTTGATGACAGAGGGAAAACAACCGAAAAACAACAAAACAACCGGGAAATAATTGCAAATGGTTTATTATTGTTATAACTTACTGTATACATGTCATTGTGAACAAACTGCTCCTTCCCCTTATTTTCTTCATATTAATTATGTTACTGTATTTCGCTGAGATGGCGAATTAATATCCCGCCTCAATGTTAAATTATGAATCAAGGGAAAGCATTTTGATGAAATTTCGATTGATTTTGATTCCGTCGAAGCCCCCCCCCCCCCCCCCCCCCCCGAAAATCGCCATTGATTTTGGATTCTATTGCTATATGTACGTATGTATGTATTTATTGACTAATATTACACCATGACCCGTAATATAGTGTCATTTTCTGACGACACGGACCCCCCTCAACTTTTTCTACAAATCTTTATCATATTGCTTGAAATTTTAAACATTAACATAACTAGTTCCACTCACTGTTGATGTCCACATGAAGCCGAAATTTTCGATTTTGCCTTTAAATTTTTTTATAAGCGTTTTAAAAAAAGTGTTTTTTGCGAAATCGCACCCTCCGTAACGTGGCCATCGCGGCCTACCTTGTCTAGGGTGAGAAATACATGTTCGCTTTTTGATGAGAATCTAAGTTCAGCCAAGGTCTAATGTTACTCCAAGCTCTGCGGTGCTAGGGTCTAAAGCTGAGAACCCAGCCGCCAGCCACACTACTGTATTGTGTACGACTGCGACTGCAGTACACTTCTGCAACTTGCTCCTTTCCCTCACTCGACTAAATTAGAAACGCTATCATATCGTTGGTTTAAGTTTTGATTATTATTATAAAACAACGGTTTTGTAATCGCTTCATGGTATTACATCAATAAAAACAGTACGGGAATTTTATTACAGGTTGTTTGAATTGATTCATCCCGCTAAAAGTAAGGCAAGAAACTTATTTTTAGTTTGTATAGGAAGAGAATAATAAGTGTGTGATTGGTTGAAAAGTGTCCAACCATCTCCAAGTACATACAATACCAAATCACTACCCTTACTACTTACCGGTAGTATGTTGGGATTGGCACTGCAATTAATTGTACATTGAACACTGTACAACTGTAGTCAGTACACAATAGTGTAGTGGTAATAATAAATGAGTAATACCGATTCAGTATGCAGTACCAGAGTACAGGGTACAGGTAATGTAATAGCAGTACCATTACCCATGGCCTAAGCCTATGCCAGTACCAGTGCGTACCTGATACTGGGTACTCTTCATACGAAAAAAATCCATCCTGTTAATTTTCCATATTTTTTATTACATATTTAGGCCTAACCAATAAACATACCGGTAACATTTGATTTTAATTGTTCAATACTGCAATATTTTTTTTATATATTACAATTACACCAGTCTGCCAGTACACATACGGTTACATTTTACATTTAGTAGTTTAGCCATTTTAGCAAGTAAGTCGTTAGGTAATTTCAAGACTTTTTAGTTTGCCCTGACCTGGACTTGCTGTCTATCTGTCTATATCAGTAGGCCTATATCGATAAAATAATTATTTTATAATAAGCCCAACTGCCCAATAAGGTGAACTACCATGGATTACGGAGACGCCGGCAGTATCCGCCCTCCAACCATCTCAAGTCCGACCCCACCACCACCGTCCGACAGACCCGACACATCTGACCGACCGGACACTGCCGTCCGACCTGCCGCTCCCTCCCACACCATCCTGGAGGAAGACGACCGTCTCTACCGCTACAGAATGGACCATCCCAACCGCGGTATCGCCATTATCATTAACGAGATTAACTTCGACACCTACCGTTGCCAACTCCGCCCTGAAGCAAAACACAGAGCCGGGGCCGACATCGACGGTAACAATTTCTTCGAGGCTTTAGAGCATCTCGGATTCACAGTATTTCTTTATAAAGACCTAAGGAAGCGCGAGATTAGCAACCTCGCTAAACACATCTCTAAACTCGATCACACATTCAACGACATGCTCATCTTCTCTGTATTTAGCCACGGCTGCGATGACGATTCTATATACGCGGTGGATGGAGTGTTCGATACGGCTATGATCACCGAGAATTTCAAACCGAAATGGGCGCCTACTCTGGTGGCTAAACCGAAAGTTTTTATATTCCAGGCGTGTCGGGGAGCTGACGCGGATCCGGGGTACATCCTCGACGCGGCTAGGGCCGAGGAGGTTGACGGCCCAACCAAGATCCCCACCGACGCGGATATGTTGTTCTGCTATGCTGCCACTCCGAAACACATCGCGTTTAGGAATGTGGAGACCGGCTCCTGGTACATCGAGGCATTATCTAAGGCTCTGAAGAAATGGGGCTTCCGTTTGAGTTTCCAACAGATTCTAACGAGAGTTAACTACATTGTCGCTTACCAGTACGAGAGCAATGCGATGAACGATGAGTTCAACAGGAAGAAACAGATACCGTGTATGACATCCATGCTAACTAAAGAGATATTTATGACTCCGAAATAATGTTGTAATTTGAAATGAACAAAAATGCTCATGCTTTATATTATTTATGTTGTTCGTAATTTAAATAACCAGAATAAATGATGCTATTTTTATCTCCGTATAATAAATTAATGTCCAAGAGGAATGGAGAATTGTTTTTATCTATACCAGGGGGTAACACCTCCACCATATTGGGAGGCAGGGGGTAACACCTACTACTACTACTAGGATCGGCATGCTGCAGCAATGCAATGCAGCTGCATTTTTAAGAATGCTGTGCTTGTGCTGGCTTGTCGACAAAATTGCACCGCCACAACTCCCTATCACCCATGACATTTGCTAGATCATCAGCATCTTCAAGGCCAGTGTCCTTTAAGATGCGTCTCAAGAATGTCATGTGGGCTGTCCACCATGCTTATTCACTCCATGAGGCTGCCAAAGCACAAGATTATGCACTGGCTGGTCCTCACGGCGAAAGCAATGTCCTGCAAAGCGGAGTGTCAAGCTTGGGGGAACCAATGAGACACCTCCAATGTTATGTCTGGTTGGAGATGTGTGCATTGTACTTGACACAATGAACCCGGCGTAGCATTCTTGTGAATGTGCCATCCAGAGATTTGGTGTCCTCCGCAGTTAGAGCCCAGCATGGACTCCCATAGAGGAGTACTGGAACTACTGCTGCTCTAAATAATCAGACCTTAAGTTTCCGATTAATTCTCGGTGACTTCCAAATCCTGGAAAGCCTATTCAAGGCTGCCCATGCCTTTCCCTTACGTATTCGAAGGTCCTCACCTGACTTCCGGATCCATGATCCCAGGTAACAGAAGTCGTCTACATGCTCATTGCTCAAGCATACCATCCTTTGAGCTTAAGCTCATCCGATCAGAGACTTGCTGATGACTTTCAAAGTTAACTGTCAAAATTTTGGTCTTTCTGGAGTTAATAAAAATACCAACACTAGAAGCAGCCTGTTCTAATGAGCTGAGGAGCCGTTGGGCTCCCTCTAGTGATTCTGAGAGTACTCCTAAGTCATCAGCGAAGTCTAGATCAGTTAGGTACTTGGCAGGATTTCCTCGACTTCTGGAGCCAGTAGGTGGATTTATCATCACCCCATCATCATTATGATGATCTAAGGACATGCGTAGAACATAGTCAACCACAATTATGAACAAGAATGGTGCTAGTGTATCTGCCTGGAGGACGCCCCATAACAATTCAAATGATTCTGTGTCACTGTCAACAGTAGACACAAATGTCGAACCATCGTATACTGATCTGATTACTGCAATAATTTCATCAGGAATCCCATATAATGAAAGTATGCTGAACATATGTGAGCGAGAGACTGAATCAAAGGCCTTGAAGAAGTCAACAAAGATAACAGTAACATAATCTTTCTTTTTTGATAACTCTTCAATTATCCTTCTAAGTGCCAAAATGGGCTCCATGGTCCCACGACCTTTACGGAACCCATTCTGATTTCCACGGAGCAGTCTCTCAATGGGATCCCTGATGCGATTTAATAGAATTCTATTAATCGAGATCAATGAAATTCCCCGAAAAGAACCATAGAGTGTTAAGTTGCCCTTCTTGGGAACTGGCACCAACTTATTTGTTTTCATTTCTTGTGGGACTCTTGTTGTTACATGTCTACTATGATGGGATAGATGAGCTTTAAACACTCAGGTATTTTAAAGACCTCAGCGGGAAACACCATCTACTCCACTGGTACGATTGGTCTTAATGCTCTTTGCAGCAGCCTTCACTTCTTCAAAGGAGATATCGCCAGTGGGAATATCTGGGAGTACAGACTCAGACACTTTTACTTCTATAAAGTTATCAGGCAATACCCTGTCATTATTGAGGAGCTTTTCAAAGTGGGCCTTCCAACCATTGAGGCGATCGGCTGGTGATTTAGCGTTAACCTTGGTGGGTGGTTGGCTTTTCCGCCCAGTAAGCAAGTTGATCGATTTCCATGCCTGGGATGATTGCCTGCTGTCGTCAGCATCATTGATGGCATCAACCTGTTGGTTTATTAGCTCCTGTAGATTAACAGAGTACTGCCTGTTCAGGGACCTAGATACAGCCTTAACTGCATTCTTGGCGGCTGTAGTCTGAAGAGTCGGGACTCTTTCTGCTCCTTATAGAGGTCATTTCAGCACTTCCGAATTTTGTGGTCAGTCCAGGGGGCCCTTTTCCTGTTTTTAGGGTATACAGGAACTGTTTCTGCAGCTGCTAATTTAACTGCTTCTGTGAAGGCAGAATAGCCCTCGCTGTGATCTGCCGCCTCAGAGACAAGAACCGCATACCTGTTGGTCAGCTGAGCTGTAGTGTGAAACTGGATCTCACACTTGGCTGTTGCAACAGAGAGGACCAGTCATGCTGCGGTAAGGCAGATTTCGGTGTTCTGCTAGCACGCAGACTAAGTCTTACCTTGGCCACAATAAGGCGGTGATCACTGGAGAAGGGTCGAAGTGTAAATGCATTACAGTCTTGTATAGAGCTCCTGTATTTCCTACGAAACAGAATATGGTCTATCTTGGACTTGTGACCACTGGGTCCACTATGAGTCCATAGCTTTCCAGTTCGCTTCTTGAACTGGGTTCCAGCCGAAAACAATCCATTTCCAGAGATAAAATCCTGAAGATGGACGGAATTTCGGTTAACACTATTGCTATAAATCCAGGGCGATGTAGGTGATTGATGCAGACTTGCATTAAAGTCTCTCAGGATTGTTAAGAATGCATGATGATCCACTCCATCAGTAGCTGCTTGTAGATTGTGGTAGAAATTTTCCACCTCCTCTACAGGGGCAACACTACAGTAGTTGGAGAGTAGCACACAATCAGAACCACCTTAGGAAACTTATTAGCCAGTCTTCCAGAACATGAGAAGTGGCAACGGATGATGCGGTTAAAGATTTGGTCTATTTTGTCCAATGCTGCATGTGCAGTTGGATTCATCAATAGACCAATTCCACCATTGCCACTATCATCTGCTGATGCGAGGGCGAGTCGCCAACCGCCGCCATGTCCTTAATCAGAACCTCATCAGTCTGTCCAGTCTGCATTCGGTGCTCTTGAACACCCACTGCGCTAACAGAAAGCTTATCTGCCAAGGCGTCAGCTCACCTTGTCGCATTGGGGACCCGAGTGTTAGGGTTTTAACTGAGGCTAGTCTAGTGACTTGCCTCAGATTCACCAATGCCTTTGTTGGTCGGGGTGGAACATGAGAGTAGCCTCCAACTCCAGAATCCCTCTCCCCCTCACAATCTGGCATCCCTGGTGACCCAGGGTTTGGGCCAGAAAGGTCATCAGCAAAGGGACTTGTTGGCCGTACTCTCTCCAGTAGGGGGTGAGTCAGGCAGCCGGTCAGGAGATAACTGACGCCTATGAGGCCGATTGTGTCCGGTAATTCCACTGGCCTCTAGTGGCTGGACCTCCGCATTACTAAAGTAATCCATAGTGGAGGTTGGGGGTTTTCGGATGTAAAAGGGCATTTTGTTTAAAATTGTTTAAAATCATGAAAAGGAAATTTACCTATAGAAAATGTAATAAAAGCAAAAGGGCATTTGATGGTGCCATGGCCACAAACTTATATCGATCATAGCATGTATTCAAGTTACATGAGATAGAAATGATAAAGCTACTCGTTACACAGTTAGTATTTAAATTTATAATTATCGGCACAGTCATACTATTAGATGTCGTTCGTTACCTGTACAAGTACAGATCGTGACAGGACATTCATTCTGGTTCTACCAAACTGTAAGTAGTAGGTAGAGACTCCAACTAACAGCATATGAGTAGTATATGTATGTAGATATAGCAAAAGTGTAACTTGAGTGTCACTCCATAATGGGTTTAACCATAAACAGGTGCAAAGGAAAAGTTAAATAAATTGAACTCAAACTCCAATCGAAGTACTGCAGTTCACCAAACAAAAGAAATGCCCTACAATATTACGGTATACAATATATTATCATTGGAGGAGCTCTGCTCGAGTTCCTGGGGCTATTAATAGTTTGTTTGTGGCAGGAATGTTTGAACACTAATGAGTTGGTCAATCTCGGATGAAATTTAACCAAACGCGGTGCACATGTAGTCTATCAAAAGTTTAATTCTACACACAGATAGATTTATATAGTTCCTCTGTCTTCCGCTAGGGGGCGAATTGACAGAAACGTAAAAGTAGCTGTAATTATAGAACCAACCACCAGAATCATCTGAAATCTGGTAGTAGTTACCTACGAGCATTGCTTAATTATACATTCCACACACAGACAGACTTTTACAGTTCATCTGTCTGCCGCTAGGGGGCGAATAGAGCTCTAGTTCATCGTGTTTAGCACGGTATAATTTCTAAAAGCTTAAAAAATTACTGAAAGGTTAAAAAATAATATTATAAGCTCCATATCTATCACACAATGTTTATTATTGTTTGTCACCTTATCCTTCACCGCACATCCCACATCTTGCCAGTTTATTTTTTCTAAATCGTATGTATGCCTCCTTGTCCGTTTTCCTACAGTAGCAATGAATTGATTATTCATTATTTTTAGAAAAATTATTATTTTAAGCTCCACAAGACTTTATTATTAGTGTTAAAAACAAATATATTTGCAAAAAAAGATTATAAGAATACAAACAACATTTACATTTATAATACATATTTTATACATATATAATTTAAACCTGACCTTGTATCAACAATCTAATGAACCGGAAAAAATAATTCGCCACCTGCAGGATTCGCACCCGCCTCTCTCAGTAACCGTACCCCTATAGGTATGCTGACAGGTCTAACCAAAACGAATTCGCAAATAATCCCAACCAAATTGTTGTACGTCATCTTACGTCATAATAACCCCCAAAAACGTCTTTAAATATAAATTATGCGGATTACATTTAATTGCTGGTCTTTTTCTTAACAGCATGGATTTTACAAAAACTATCTCATGTGCCTCAGTGTGCACCCCCCCCCCCCCCCCCCTGTCCCCTAATGTTTTGCACAGAGGTCTAGGAATATACAATGAATAATTTTAAAATAGGGGCGGCTATTCCAAATACAACTTTTTAATGAAAAAAAAACCGTATTTTGGTTATTTTACATAGAGGCAGAACAACACATTTGAAAATTAGGGTGGGCTGTTTTACCTCAAATATTTTCCAACTTTAATGTTGTGAGGGTTGTTCTGTTTATCTCAATCTTCTAAAATGGATATTTATGGATCTAGGATTTTGACAATATAATTTTTTTTAATTGTGTAATGCGCTGTTCTGGCTCTATGGTCATGATATTATCATTTGGCAGGTATAATAATATAGGAAGCTTATTAACAATACTTCTCTACAAAACGTGGGTACAGTAGGTAAAGGTAACCCGTGCATCGCCAATAGTCAACCTTAAAAGACACTTCTCCAAATATATAAATTGACTCTTTATATCATAAACTATTGTAGTTTTTCAATTAAAACAAATAAATAAATTAAACGTAAATTCAATACAGCAATCCTAATTTTATTAAGAGAAAAATGTTCGTTAACATCAGTGGTAATTATAAAACTTAATTGAATTGGAATTGTATAATTTTTTGCATATCAGTTACCTTTATAAAGGGTCAGAGTAAAACGCGGATCCGGATTCTACATTTAACATTGTCCCTACGGAAGTCGATTTTTTTTACATATTTATAACTCCCAAAAATAAAACTATAACCTGTTCTATTGACTTTAGTTTATTGTTTTGGTTAAAATAACGTGCCACTGTAACCTGCTCCTTTCCCTTAATTGATAATTTTGGAATCCGGATCCGCGTTTTACACCTACCCCTTTATAAATTATATCGTGTAATTTTTAATATGATGTGACTAATAGTTACTGAGATAGCAGTTAATGTGAGACATGCCAGTGTAACTCTTATACTGTTATACTTATCTGTAACTCTTATTTTCCATTGAATAACAGCCTATTATATGAATTAAATTATTCTGGAACATCACTATTTCGAACCTTAATCTCAACTACTCTACCATTTGTTTTATGCCAATTACCGTTGAATTTCCTTGAAAAAATATATAAACTGTAAAAAAATTTGTCAAAGTTTATTATATAAATTATGAAAAATTATTAAGAATTAAAAAAATGCGCTCCGGCCGGATTTCAATTTTTTGGCCGGATTTTGATTCAACGAATTGTTGACAAAATTTACAATTAATGTAAATTTAAAAAAAACATCAAAATAAATTTTCTTTTAAATTCAAACAAATTTAAACATAACAAATACAATGGAATACAATACAATTTTTCCATAGTTTGTATCATATTCATTCATATTATGAAGTTAAAGCAGAGATAACTCTATCGTTTTATGACTATCTACTTGTTGAGCTGACTGACTACTTTTTGCCAAGAATAATTGTATTTGGTTGGGCCCAGCCTCAGTAACACTTAATATCTAATAGAGTACACGTATACCCATACACTAATTACAACTAGTCAATAATAATTATTATATTGTTCCATTAAGCTTAACACCGCGAATGATGTATTCGACGGGCAATTTAGAAACTCTAGTAAATCCAATTTAACTCAGAGAGTATAAACAACTACAGCTAGTACTACTTCGTTCTATTTTTCAATTTACACTTTATCTCATTTCATTTTCATATTTAACATTTATCAATATCAAATCAATCCAATATATCAATTCGGAGTAAGTTATGGTGCAAATCCCTTAGCAGAGTAAACAGCTCTTTGGGGCCGTTTCCCAGGTTGCGGATCGGGATAACATTCCACACATCGCACGATTTGTGATTTATCTGCTTATATGACTCTGTACTACATTAGACGGGAGGCAGTTTATTTGATTGATGCAAGTCATTCTTGGTTTGCATCTTCCAATCCCATCTGTTTCTTGGAGTCTGTGTGCTCGTTACGGCGGCGGCGACAGAATCCATATACTGAGAGGTCAGCCTCGGGGCCGCTCAGTATACGTGCAGGTTGGGGGTGCCGGCGGTACGCGAGTACACACCACCTTCATTCCATACCTGGCCCGGGTATGGTCATTATGGTCTTGGGTCAGAGGACGCGCATACGTTGACAACCACTGTTGCACACACGGATGACTATTGACACACACTCACATCGATTCAGATCTAATCTATTTGTTGATTTTCAGTCTAGTATATTATGATATAAATTAGACATGTTTATGGTATCCTGTCAGATCAATCATAATCAAACCTAGTGAATTGATTATCTTATAGTGAACAACATAATATACCTGTAAATTAACATAAACAGTTATCTCCCAGAAGATACCTTGAAACCATGAAATTAACCTTATAGCTAATGGGTGTATTGTAGGTGTATTACCCTTATGCGCCTGACTTAAAAACTCTTAATAGAACGTACCTTATAAGCCCGAGCTACAATAATCCCCAAGGCCAAGTCATCCCGGAGGCAAAGCAAACCAGTAACCTTAAAAATTCAATATACAAGTAGTGGACACGTTCGTGGGGCCTTCGCGCAGCACGAGGCCCAGTTATGAGATACAAATTAAAATTGTGCGACTGTATCACAAAATCAGGTTATGAGAGATTAACCCACACCACCAATTAATCAAAGAAAGGGGGACAGTACGCGTTCACCCCTTTTAATCTGCACCCCCCCCCCCCTCCCCCCACCCACCAATACTTAAACGCGACATCTACCACCCACGGAAGGGTAGCACGAACTTATTTCCAAACGCACGTTCAATATGCAAAGCCAGGTGGTTTATAGGAATATAATCAATGCAGTACTCGTCTTCATTATAAGCCTCTTTGCGTTCGACCTGTTTTGTATTAAAATATATTTAATAAACGCAGGCTGACGCTCTTTATAATAATAATACCTAGGGATGCCAGCTTCCAGACTTTCAATCTTTACTGCCGCGCCAACCCCGCAGAGGAAGTTTTGGTTTGAGAGATCAAGCCCATCGGCAATTGGTGTTTCAATTTCGGTCCAGGAACTCTGACAATGGGAGCATTCAATCTTAGCTGTGGTCCATTCCCGTGGTTTCGGCAAAATTTTCTTCGTCCCAATGACAGATTCTTCTGAAAACGTTCGATTCGCTTTCAGTTTATTGTTGGCGTTTGTGTTTTGAAGTTGTTTTATTATTACCGGTGCCGGTACTGGGCTAATTAGGCCTAAACTATAATCACCGCAAGGGTTGGCGGGGCCATGTTTAATTAGATTACATGATATGGCATGTCTGCAGTGTATGGTACCGGCTGACCAGTATTGCAGTATTGACTGATTGCAGGATTCTCGATTCAGGGAATGAGTACAGCCTGACAGTACCGGTACACATGGTACATGCAGAATTGCAAAATTTGTCAGAAACCCAGCTGATATATCCTACAGTAATAATAATTTAACGCATTTTAAATTTGGATAAATAAATTTATTATAACTGCAATAACTGTTACACAGATGCTGCACGAAGGCCCCACGCAAATTCTACTTGGAAAATTTTCAATCTTTTGCCAAACAACATGTGTACCAAGTTTGGATATATTTCATCAAGGATTGGCCGAGTTATTAACGTTTAAAATAAAATACTGAAAAAAAAACGCGACAGAACGACAGGTTGATTAATGGTACCACTATGCTAAGGCTCACTCACTACGTGGCTCGCCCCACATAATCCCATTGAGTAAGCAGCATAGGCCTACCCTATAAATCTCAGACAGACCATGTAATAAAATGTGAGGTAACTTACTTAATGTTAATAAAACCTCATAACCAACCCCTGGATTTCCATGAATATATATTGTTACACGATATGGCACTACAAACACTTAGCCATACCACTACGTCCTAATAGACATCCTTTATAACTCTGAACTATATAGTATTATTAAACCATAGTTATTCAGCACCCCCCCCCCCCCCCCCCCCCCACTAAATTCCTTGCTCCCACTAATGTTATATCTAATTTTTTAACAGGAAACCAAGTAATGCAACAACTTTAGAAAACATATGATATGATTTCTTTTGCAGCCATTCTGGCCAATCATAGTATTATTATCTTTATGACTTTCACAAACACAATGACAGGACTAGGTCAACTGTGTGCAACCTTGTCGGATTCTGGAATGACTTATCCTCCCAGATAATATCATCCCTGGGTCTCTAATTCCTACGAATTAGGGAACCGTTAATTATGAATGAAAAAATTATGGTGCAAATGGTTATGATAAAACAAATCCGGCATTGGCCGGAATTCCGGCCGGATTTTTCTTACAAATCCGGCTCCGGCCTGGCCGGTTTGAAAATGGTCAATCCGGCACATCCATAGACAGGAGTGATGTTGTTTTTTGTTATTTTTTTTGAAATAATAGGACGAGGACCGTAAAAGCTTTAAAGTGCTAATTATGAACAATGGCGAATCTAATTTTACTTATTTGTGTGAATTATTTGTAGTTATGTTCTTAAACTTTCTAGAACAACCTAATAATGACGTGGTGACATACTGGAAATACATAGTACAAATGTATGGCGAGGGACATACTGAGAAATAATGTCGCACTGCGATATAAAGTTGGAAAATATGTCGCCCTGGCGATTTGGTAGTGCGAAATTAATTCCACACAAATAAATAAAAACATGTAAATTTAGTGATACTAATCCAAATATATCGGCTTTAATCTTAGATTCTAGAATATAATTTATATTCTAGAATATAATTTATATTCTAGAATATAATTTTAATTCTAGAATATAATTTATATTCTAGAATATAATTTATATTCAAGAATATAATTTATGTTCTAGAATATAATTTATATTCTAGAATATAATTTATATTCTAGAATTTATATATAGCATTAGAACCACATTCATCTGCCGATTTTGAACAATAACTTCCGGAGATATTATCAAATTCAAAGGAATACATTTTGAGATAATCGTAAATCAATATAATTTTACTTCATTCTATAATATCGTTTAACCTTTTGCACTATAAAGTTTATTTTTTCTTAGGCATAATTAATATTCTAAAATATATTCAAACAAACATTAAAATTATATTGATTTACGTCTCAAAATGTATTTGGCTAATGTACTCTGCTAATACCTTTGAATTTGGCTAATATCTCCGGAAGTTATTGGTGAAATTTAAAACAGTCTTCATATTCCGAATCGGTGGTGGTTGGGGCGGGTGGGCTCCGCATCCGACCTGGTATAAAAAGTGGTATATTAAAGGAGATGGTCTATGAACCAGATTAATTAGCTAGACAACTTTAGTTGAGGAGTGAGTTTGCATAGAGTTTCATTAGTGAGAGACCTGATAAGGAATGTCGGAGTATCTTCTTTACATACAATGTATATATCCAGATCCCCTTTGCGACAAGTGTAACTCTTCATGTCGGGACCGCATTCGTACGTCTCCGTAGGAACGTGGTCTGTCCGTGTGACGCAGTTACATGGGAAGACTCCACAGCGGACCCGTCGGCACCAAGAGACCAGCTGTCGGCTGAGAGTCGCATCGTTATTGGAGAACCAACTCCAGCAGTAGCGACTGCTCACAGTCCGGACTACCACTCCCAACACCCAGTTGCTGAGAGCAACCGGATCGCATGGCGACAGGGTGGCTAATACTGAGTGAGCTCGCCAATGAACCTTTACCAATTCTTCTAGACGGTGGAGGTTGTGCGTCTCGTTGCATAGCAACACGAGACGCAAGTCTATTGCGATCCGCAGTACGATACAACGTAGCGGAATACTAGCGCTGTTAACGGGAAGATACACAGACTGCTCGAAGGAACTTGCGTTCATATCGCGGGTCCGAGTGTAACACAATATCTGAAGGAGGGACAACTCGGAAGGATCTAGGGACATCCACTGTTCTGTAGCGGCAACTATCTTACCTTGCACGGTGAGACAACCGTAAACCGTATTGGCTTCCTCGCAGAAAGCATCCAAGGTTGAGTTCAATGTGGATTGATTGGAATGTCGGAAGGATAAATCAACTCCGTATTGAACGAAACCCAATAGATGGGGAGGGGGTTCCAACAGAAAGTGAATTAAAGGGTAACTCAATCGGAATTCTTTCTTAATCGCGTCGAAGTTCGGGCAAGTGTCTGTGAGTTGGTCCTCCGGTACAGTAAGTGCGAGACAGTGGTACACCTGTGTGAGCAGATTCCGGAAGTGACACGTACTCAACTCGCTACATCCGCCACAGTCTTTAACTGCAATTAGCGTTAGGGATGAGTTAAATACCTGCCATGCGACAGCGGCACCTGTGTCGGACAAACAGGTTTGTAGGTCGGAGTCCTGGTTGCTTGCGAACAGATGGATGGCGTTCAACGCACTCACTACCGCAAATGGGAGTTCATTGTCCGATTCTTTTCTCGAATTAAGTATAAACATTGGGACTCCACTATTAGTCGCTAAGGCAACTATGTATGTCATAGAAGATGCCATCTCAAGATCGGGATATAATTACTTTGGGGATCGTTCTTTATATGTACCGGTATACTACAGTACTGTACTATACTGCTATATATATATATATATATATATATACTAGTACCGATATGTATCAGTATATATATTATATACTGATATACTGGTATATATATTGAGGGAAAGGAGCAGGTTGCAGAGGCATGCTTTTCTAACCAAAACAATAAACGGCCACTTTACCAATTGAGGAAAAGGAGCAGGTTACGGAGCCGGGCTTTTCTAACCAAAACAACAAACGATCACTTTACCAATTCTCCAATTGAGGGAAACCATATGGTCTGGTCACACAATCAGTAGTCACTCTATATCCACAAAAATCAGGCAGTCAAGCAATAGGTACCGGTACGCAGCTGTAGAATGACATTTACTATAAACGGTTGCTGGGTTGAGTTGAGGGTTGACAGTGTTGACACTGACTGTGTTAGGACAGCGACAGCCAGACAGCAGGACAGTAGGTGTAGGAGCATAACTCATGGGACCTAACGACATATTACTGTATTACCCATATAAACTATGGCAGGACTTACGGTACTGTATTCCCGACCGTATTTCAATTTCAATTTATTTCACTATCATCGTAAAAAATACATCAGATCTGTTTATGATATAGACCCCATCACCGCACTATTTTACATAAATCTGACAAAGTTTTGGTGGTGATGAATTGGGTTAATGTATAGTATGATAAAGATGATAGCCTGGTTGGATGCAAATACGAGAAATAAGTTAAATGTATACGTTAGCTGTAATTATAAAGGTATGAGGTAGTAATTTATTGAATTTTAAGTTATGTGACATGCAGACATGGAAGCAAAAAAAACAATATGTTATAATATACTATAAATAGAAATGGTAGGCCTATGTAAATAATGTTATAAGATGTGATACCGGTACTATAAATAGAAATGGTATGTAAATAATATTTTATAAGATATGATAATAAATATAAATAAGTAGTACTATGTATGTTTAAATAGTTGTAATGTAATTAACTCTAATTATATACATATAGTAACAATGTGTATATATAAATATAAATATATAAATAGGTTCAATGCAAATATAG
This sequence comes from Nemertoderma westbladi, assembly GCA_032718475.1. Lineage (NCBI taxonomy): Eukaryota > Metazoa > Xenacoelomorpha > Nemertodermatida > Nemertodermatidae > Nemertoderma > Nemertoderma westbladi. The sequence goes on along the minus strand of JAUCBJ010000837.1, from coordinate 69,071 downwards.
TTATGTGTGGCAAAGTACTAAATATTTCCAATTGGGGTGTCGTTTCAGCCTATGGAAGTATTTCTGGGCTTCTAATTGGATGTTCCTTCAATAAGCTCACCTCATTGGCTAACACTCTCCCATAGCCAGAAGGTTTGTCGGTTCAGCCTAATTGCCAAAAGGGATGTCGCTTGGGGAAACTGTCTGGGTGAGTATCGGTACTGCTGTACTGACAGATAAAAATATTCAAAGCTAAAGCTCCTGACTCCTGCTGAGCTCATCAGTATCTGCCTATGCCTGTAGGCAGATAATTGGTAATAGGTCAGTACTATGGTAACAGGTAAAAATAGGTGGCCTAGGGTAGGCGGATTGTGAGCTTCAATATGTGGTCAGTTATAGGGTGAGTGAGGGAGACTTGAACCCCAAAAGTTATAATCGCTCTAAAGAACAGATAAATAAATTTTTCAATGCCGTTTTAACTTTTTCACATTACATTTATGATTGCTATCATTGTTAGAGTTTGAGAATTTCAACTCTTAAACTTTTTTAATTAAACCAATTATTCGTACCGGTATTTTCGAGAAAGCGTCAAGTCTCCCTCAATGGGGGGAGACTTGACACCTAGGGTGGGAGACTTGAACCCCACCTCACATTCTTGTAAATTCGTTCCAAAATGCATAAGAAGTGTAATAATTACATGTTCAATATGTCTATTTTATAGTAGAGCAGCAAAAATGCAAAAAATACGATTATTAATTTGTCAAATTATTATCCCAAATTTTGTACAAATTTAGGTGGTCATTCACATGGTTTCCTAACAAGAAATAAATAAATAATAATTAATAAAAGCCGCAATAAAATTTAACGCGGAAAGGTACTTTTTAATAATAAACATCTTGTATAATTTTCAATCCAGGAGCATTTTAATTGTTTTCCTGTAATTCTATTGATGTGTGCCGCTTTTTGACATAGCGGCATCTTGTTTAAGATGTCAATCACCTAGTTGGTGGGCTACCACATTGCAAAGAGGGAAGGAAGAGTTGTTGGTTGGCTTGGCGGGGTTTGGTTTAGTCTAGAGAGGGCCTACTCCTACTACATGAAGCATAGCCATCCATTGATAGCTGCGTCGGTGTAAGTGCCAATCAACTAGTTGGAGTGCTCTGGTGTAATGGTTCTCTATGTGGGTGTATCTTTAGGTAGACGTAAGCATTGGCGGGTTCAAGTCTCCCTCACACTCGAGCGTCATGTCTCCCTACATGGGCTTTTTTTATATTAATTGGTATAATTTCAAAACGGCTGAACCAAAACTGGAAAACAATATATGGCGGGAGAGTGCAATAATTAGTCAACACATGTTGTGAATTACAATTAACATACAGTAAAATAAGGATGCGAATTTTCATTCGTTGTAAAGGGTAAAAATTTACTTTTGAACCCAAAAAACGTTTATTGACAATAAAACAAAAAATAACCAAAAGGTAATAAAACATTGTTGCAGTGTTGCGCGGGTGTAGCCTACATGTATTTTACACATTTTTGTGTTGTATTGTTAAATAATTTACAATAGTTTTTGAGTTATTAAAAAAAATTAAGTCTCCCCTAAAGTCAAGTCTCCCTCACTCACCCTACTGTTATGTATCAGTGTATAGGTTCTGTAGACCCTTTCTGCCTTTGACCTTAAGACTGATAGAGGTAGCTCTAGCATGATAGTCCTATTGTTTTTAAATAAGACTACGTCTGGTTGTCACTGCTGCATTGTCCGTACTCACTGACATTGACATACAGTACTGTATGTTTAGGTCTAACAGTCTAATAACTGAATAAGCAAGTTGACTACTGTATGTACCAATCAGTAATATTTACAACAATTAGTAACATTTAGAAAGCAACATTAAAAAATTATTTGTAATCTTTTGTAAACGAATAATGTTAATTGTTTTTATATTCCCAAGGTTTTGAACCGACTGACAACTACTGTACTGTAAGAAATCGAGGTTGTTTAATGTTTAGACATTTCACCCGCTAGCGGTGGTTAAAATTCCATATTTTGATCGTATTTAATGTCTAAATATTACAAACTTTAAGATTAAATCAAACTAAGTAGTTATTAAATTAAAGGCGACAAAAACTAATCACAAGTATTTCCCTTTATTGACCCCCCCCCCCCCCACACTGTCAGGTTACAAATGCTTCTGCTACTACTGTTCGTGGCTCGCGCAAATATTATTGTGAATTAATATATTATATAATTATATATGGCAGTAGTATTTGTTAATTAACTAAACACCCAATACAAATGGTGTGGTAACAAATAACACCAGACATTAGTGAATATGACAATTAATTGTGATTTACCTGCTTAATACGGAAGGAGGCAGGCCTAAGTAAAATTGACAAGTAATAAAAGTGGTTTCCCCCAAGCGACACCCCTTCTGGCAATTGGGCTGAACCGGCACACCTTTTGGCTATGGGAGAGTGTTAGCCAATGAGCAGATGATGTGAGCTTATTGAAGAAACAGCCAATTAGAAGCCCAGAAATACTTCCATAGGCTGAAACGACACCCCAATTGGAAATATGCATGCAGTGCATGAAAAACTACAGCTTAGAAGGTAAAAACATACCTACGATCAAACTTGAGACAGAATCGACTATCTCACCTCGCAATAGTTTATATAAAATGAAACGTCCAGTAGTATACCGCCTACCGGATCCTAGTAACGATGTATCTTACTGTAAGACCTAGTAGTGTATACGGGCTCGTACAGTATCTGACAATAAATCCCAGTCCAGGCAGCCAGGGTGTCTAAAAAAACAGATACTGAATACGCGAACTACTACTGGCGAGGAACGGAGCCTGGTGTCTATTCTAATACGTGGGCGAGTCAAATGCCCGGGCGAACTAGACAAAACAGGATACCCGGCCTCTAACCGGTGAGGCAGATGTACAGTCTACGGTGACAGACCAAACTCACGAGGAAAACAATCCCGGCGCAGCGAATCCTAACTATCGCTAACGGACCCAAATACCGTAAACTTGCCGTGGTGTGATTTATACGGTCCTACTAAAAACCGCTATTTACCGCAACTTACCGCAATTTACCGCAACTTACCGCAATTTACCGCAACTAACCGCAATTTACCGTAACTAGTTGTTATTTTCAAGCAGCTGCATGGTCTATAGTGGCGAAATTCCTCGGCATCCAATTAGGAGGCCCCTGTCTGTCAGCCTGTTCGATCCCTTGCTGCCTTGACCGTGTAGAACTGTTTTCTGTCAGTGCTGTGTTGTGTAGGCCTATTAAAAACGGTCAGACGGTCCTACGAATTACCCCAAACCAAAATACCCCGAAATACTTGTTTTTCACTCACGTTTATTGTTTTGGTTAGAAAAACTTGCCACTGTAACCTGCTCCTTTCCGTTTCTAAACATTGTTGGCTTATTTTGGGGTACCGGTAATAGTTTAGCCTTTTTGTGGTATTTTGTGACTATTTTGGGGTAGGACTAATTCGTAGGACCCTCTAACAGTCTAATGTTAACATATATTGGTTTTATATTGATCATATTACAGCATTAAATTATAAAAACTGTTATTACTATTACTTATTATTAAATTACTGCAAAAACAGCGTTGCCTTGTCAAGGGATCGAACCAGGGCCTCCTACGTGGAAGCCTAAGGTTGTCACCACTAGACCATGAGGCTGCTTAAAAATGACAATTAGTTGCGGTAAATTGCGGTAAGTTGCGGTAAATTGCGGTTAGTTGCGGTAAATTGCGGTTTTTAGTAGGACCCGATTTATATGGTTTATATACGAGCTAGTGGATTAACAGACTAGCGTAACAATACTGCCAGTACAAATCAGTCAAAAGGGGGTCGTGCCTAAAGTAGGTAACAATACTGTGGACCAGTAAACAGTCAAATACAGTAAGTAAATACTCCTCCTTGCTGTAAAACTAAATATCAGATATCTCTCTCTAATTTACAAACTACGAATAGTAAAAACTGCCGAATAGATCCTATCGAAGAGTAACCTAAAGTAAGCTATAACCAGTAGGGCTCGAAAGGGTAGGCCTATATATGTTTTAGGGCGTGTGTGTGTGTGTTACGAATAAAACAATTTTGGTGTACTCCATTGTACTAGGTTTTAGTGATTTCTGACCGAAACAATACCGGGCGCTAGCTACTAAAATAAGCTAGTCGCGCTCTGTAGGGCTTAATACTTACAAAATGACGTCAAAGCTCTCTCCTTCCTATCCACAACTCAACCGGGCAATTACGGTGTTAGTAATAGTAACTACACCCGTGATCGGCACAAATACCAGATTCTGGTTGTAAGATAAGAAATAGGCCTAGTTGTTAATTGCTACCGTACGTTAGCTGATCTGGTATACAAATTTGATTCTAGAATTTTGTTGCTGCGGTGGTGAGAGAGGGCTGTTGCGCTGTCAGTCAGAGAGGTAACAGCCCGTGGGGTAAGGATTTACCTCTGGGACCTGTATTAGGCAAAATAGCAGTAGCTGTGTAGGCCCACCAGTACTGTGCACGGTACAAGACCCGAAATTTAGCCTACATCTGTAAATAATACACGGTTTCGCGGTACAAGACCATATAAATTAGACCACCATCTGTAAAATGCTCGCGTGAGTTCAGGTGTTGCACAGATGTCAGGATGTGCTGATTCTATATCATGCACTAGGCCTAACGGATTCTGGTAGCCTGGAACTAGAGCACTGCAAAAACTGATGCGACAGAGCGAGGTACAGTTAGCCTAATATTTCTCGGAGGCTGGTCCGATAACACTCAACGCATTGTTTGGTTGGTCATTGACATTACCGGTATTGCATTACAGTGTACATTATTACATACGGATTAGTATGGATTGAGAAATTGGATATATTTGGACGTCAATGGATGGATAGGTTTGGTTTGAGAAACTAATATCACGTAGGCCTACCGAATCATATCTTTGCGTTAATTATTACTAGATCCACTGGCCCCCAGCCACCTTCAACAAACCATCATTGCCGGGGGGCACTCAGCTGAGGGGGCGGAGCGCATTAAAAACTCTAAGTATCGCGACCTAATGGACCGGGACCATTTCTTTCACCCCGTGGCCTTTGAGACCTTTGGGCGCCCTGGTCCAGAGACATCCACCTTCCTCCGGGAGATCGGGGCTCGTCTCCACAGAGCCATCCACGAACCGCGGTCACACCAGTTTCTGCTCCACTCCAGCGCCTGGAGATGGCAATTTTGGTTGGTAATGCAGCCTCAGTCATGGGGACAGCAACCAGGCCGACCATCGGTCTAGTCGGGGACTGAAGAGCCGAAACAAATCGAAATAGTTGCCAATGGCAGAATGGAATGGAGTCACCAACGGGATGACGGCCGAATATATTCAATATTCAATACTATATCTTATGCAATCTCAAATATTCAATGTTCGATCCCTAGATGGGGCAGTACTGTTTGGGCACAGTGCTGCAACCCCGGCACTAGCCCAACCCCGGCTTTCATCCTTCAGTGGTCTATTGGGAACCAAGGCAACTTGGGAAACAGAGTGGAAGGGTTTACTGTGGACGATCACCCATGGTGGTGAACAGGTATTCCTTGGATTAACGAGCCTAAAAGATTCTCCCATTCAAATATTCAATTCGGTACTGTACCTTCAATTCAATATTCAATCTTAGTATTATTTCTGTGCTTCGTTATTTAATAATGTGATTAGATAAAAAAATTAATTAATGAAATATAATTCATCTGTTAATTATTACAAAAAAAAAATCCAACATTATATTAACATTTATATAGTTTTGAATTAAATGTTTCGAAATCAAGAGTCATTCCATGAACTTATACAGCAGTGTCATATCGCGTATCCCTTGGTTTAATCACTATTCTTTATTCAGTATAACTGAATCCTGGCCCACCGCCTTCACCCTCCACTGGTAACTAATTCAATCTTTGACTAAATTATACCAAACTTGGTAAACATGTAATCTTGTCTATCGGTTAAAATAAACACAACTTGCTAAAGTTTCCCCTATAATGTTTTTTCCTATAGAACAGGATGCAGTTTTATTTCAGTAGTAAACAAGCTGTTATTTGCGTCGATTTTCACCTGGAGAGGGAAGAATATTGATTGCCCCCCCCCCCCCTACCACCTACCTGCAGTTAAGTGAAAATATTTCGGCACCATTTAATTTTATTATCACGGTCGCACATCAAGTAGTCTGTCAAAAGATACAATTCATTATAAACATAACAAAATTAATTATAATAATTCTAAAAATATAAGGCAGATTTTCCTAAAGTTAGCTCTTTAGTCTTTAGCAATCTTATACATTGACAAGACTTATAAAATAATTGATGTTGAATAATTATTATTAAGATTAAAATATATTATTAGGAATTCGAAGAAAGCAACTTGTATTGAGTTAGTATTGGCAAGTTAATCTCACAAACCAGTCTAGTCTAACTTTAGAGTAGCCTTGTTCGCATTGTTCCAGGTTTAGGCCTATAGATTCCACCGTCTTCGTTCCAGGTTTAATACTGTAATAAACTCCGTTATCAGTCTCGATCGCTTCGCTATGCATCATCTTACTGCGTTTAATAAACTCCATCGCCTTCCTGTCATTCTCTGTTTTGTAGATTACTTCGCCATCGTCTGATCGCTTTGGTTGCGTGTTTAATACTGTAATAGCCTAGACTCCGTCGCCATCGTATCGTTCTGGATACATTGAATAGACTCCATTGTCGATCGCGATCGTTTCATTGTTTACGTTTAATTGACTCTGTCGCCTCCTCGGATTATGGATTAGGAATCCGGCCGGGTTTCGTAGATTCCGCCATCGTTCAGCAGTTCAGTGCTTTTAATCAAAGCCAGAATTCCGGCACCGGCACCACGACCAACGATTTCGGAAGTAACAGACTCCGTCAACAACACTCGGGGTTTAAAAAATACAACTATTATCGGCAACTTGTAACTGGGCGATCATCTATCTGATAGTTGAAAAGACTGTCTGACAGTTGGTATCAGACTATCTGATAGTTAGCGCCCCATGGGTAAATCCTTACCCCATGGGCCGTTACCTCTCTGACTGACAGCGCAACAGCCCCTATGCTATATATAGGCGGTGGTTAGCAGCAATACCTATCAGTACGTGGCAAGGCGCGGTAGGATATTAATAAAACATCCCTAGGCCAAGCAACAAGTCCCTAAAAGGTGCCACCATGCTCCATAGCGCGGGAAATTCAAATGATTGAAAGACATGTAATTTGTACTGGAAAGGGTGGCAGATCAGATCTGCCACCTATATTTTGGCGGTAAATTCAAATCGGTTTTAACATTGAATACATGAATAGAGTAAGACTAATGTAATTCATTGAATCAGAATAAATTATTTCTTATCGGTTTAACTCACTCATCCGTTATTGTTGTTGTTTTATCTATTCTGGGACTTCGAGCAGCACGTGAACAACTAAACCAGCACGTTAACTAGTCTGGGGCTTAGAGCAGCACATGAACAACTAAACTGGCTGGTTACCTATAGTCTGGGACTTCGAGCAGCGCGTGAACAACTAAGCTGACTGGTTAACTAGTCTGGGACTTCGAGCAAAATTGCAAATTGAGGTGGGGGTTCGGTGGATTTGGCTTAACTTCTATCAGTAAAATGTAAAGGACATTTATTATTTGCTTGTATCACTTATAATTACATCAGAACATTATAATTATAATAATTATACACTTATACCAGTATACAGTAAATTAATAGTAGATTTCAAGTAGATAAATGATGATAGGATAGAAAGGCGCAGTGAATTGATATATTTTTGGCGGTATTTTCTAATTACAGAATATCATATATCCATTACAAACTGTACACAGTGTGCTACAGTATGTACGTGGGTACGTACTAAAAGGTCAAGGAGCTAGATCAGTAGACTTCATACTGTAAACTTCTTACTGTAGTGTAGTAGCTACTGCATGTGAAGTAGGCCTACATACATATTATCTTATTTAGGCCTACTACGAAATATTGCGTAGTGTAATTCATAAGAAATATATACAGCTGTACAACAGGGAACTGATAGTAAAATATATCGCAGAGACCTACTGTAATAACAATACGTGTATAATGCCTATACTGCTATATCTGTCACTGTCCCAGACAAGTACCAGAATAGTTAACCAGTCGCAGCTTAATTGTTCACGTGCTGCTCGAAGTCCCGGACTTGTTAACCAGTCAGCTTAGTTGTTCATGTGCTGCTTGAACCCCAGACTAGTTAACTAGCTGGTTTAGTTGTTCACGTGGTGCTCGAAGTCCCAGACTAGGTAACCACCCAGTTTAGTTGTTCACTTGGTGCTCGAAGTCCCAGACTAGGTAACAAGCCAGTGTATTGTTCATATGCTGGCTGCTCGAAGTCCCAGAATACAGTAGATAAAACAACAACAATAACGGATGAGTGAATTAAACCGATAAAAAATTATTTATTCTGATTCAATGAATTACATTACTTACTCTATTCATGTATTCAATGTTAAAACAGATTTGAATTTACCGCCAAAATATAGGTGGCAGATGTGATCTGCCACCCTTTCCAGTACAAATTCCATGTATTTCAATCATTTGAATTTTCCGCGCTATGGAGCAGGGTGGCACCTTTTAGGGACTTGTGGCCAAGCATGTGCCGGTAGCAGAAATACTCCTTGCCTGATCAAATATCGCGGGCTCAGACAGGGGGTGGGTACTAATGTATAAGCTACAAAGTGAACCGGTACCGAACTGTCAGTACTACAAATCACTAAATTAGGGAACATGTGCTGTCTGCACCTAAAGTGTACTTGCGCGTACTGACGAACAGCAATAGTTCACACCTGTAGGGAATACAGGTGTAATGTGGGCGCTTAGCGTGTTGGGGAAATCTTCTCCCTGCGTTGCTGACGGCCTAACGGTTTAGGCAGCCATATCCCAAATGTTTGGCTGTCCCAAAGGTGGACAAAGTAAAATATACATGTTCAAAAGTTTACAGTATATTTACGTAATTTACAAAGAGACTTATCAAAACTAAACATTAGTTAATGTATTAGGGTGTATGATAACTAGAAGTTAACATTAATAACAGAGTGTGTTAGTGATAAAGAGTGTGTTAGTGATAACCTCCTGATAAAGAGTGTGTTAGTGATAACCGAAAGGCAAACCGGCCAGAGTGTGTTAGTGATAACCGAAAGGCAAACCGGCCAGAGTGTGTTAGTGATAACCGAAAGGCAAACCGGCCAGAGTGTGTTAGTGATAACCAAAAGGCAAACCGACCCTTATATAGCAAATCTGGGACATAGAATTCACTAGAACATTCCAGAGCATTCCATGGCCTCATATTGGAGCAATAAGATGTTCGATGCCCTATGATGTCCAACTCATCATTCCACATGTTGTACGCACCTCATTGGCTAACGTAATTAATCAGATCGAAAATAAATAGTCCAAAGTTCCCGACTGGGATTCGAACTTGTAACCTACCTATAATGTAACCAACGCCTTAACCATCTGACCACTGCGCCAATAAAGTCACCAATGCATTAACGTGTACTAATATGAATAGGCATATTACATTACTGTAATTAAGTCAGAATACGTCGAATTTTAAAAAGTTTTTTACGTTATACTACACGTTGTGGGGTCTTCGAGCAGCACGTGTTCAAATGTTCAATGACTGAGCAGCGACTAATTAACAAATTTATGAGAGATTCATTGACCAGCTACCGACAGACCAATATTGTGACATATATTTTAGTTTAATGTTTGATTCAATTAGAGGCACAAATTAAAAAGGCTACAAATATATAGGGGTGAATAATTAAATTAGTCACCCATTAAAAGGTAGCCAAATATAAGTTGCAATCTATATAAATTTTTTAATTCAGTAGTGTGCGTGTGTTGTGTATTGATTCCGTAGATTTCATGTTGAAATAGCGTTCATTAATTCAATTTCTATTTAATTATTCAGGCATACTAATACACACATTAAATTAGTTCGTGTGTGTTAAGTGTGTAAGATTTTATTGTTTCGTCACGAAATCATTAGGGCACAGAAACTGACGGATTCTTCGCGAATTTCGCAAATATCGCAAACTTCGGGAATTTTTTCTAAAATTTTGACTCCTTAAGCAAAAGAGTCCCGAATGAGTTTTTTAACCTTTATTTTTTTGTGATTTTGAGTGCTTTTTTATATTAGTGAATGTTCTAGAACCTTAGTAGATTTTTTATGGTATATAGCTAGTATTTTTTACTAGCTAGTAATTTTTGGAAATTATTTTGGTCATTAATATATTCTTCAACAGTTTAACCTGAAATATCATGGACTTTCACATTTTTTATAATTTCAAAAAATACTAGCTAGCAAAAAAACACTGTACGACATTCTTCATTGCGCCCGTTTAATCCTGTCTGTTACGGGTAATACTCACATTTCTGGTGCTGAAAAGGGCCAAACGGCATATATCACGGATGACAGAAATTACTGACCATGATGGTAAGTACAGTATGAACCCTCGAAGTTCGCCAAGATTTCATGAAACGAGTGAGCGAATGATGGATTGTGATACAAAAAAAATCGCCCGTTAGGCCAGGGATTACGCACAAAGCTTGACTTGTTATTTCCAGTGCGTTCCCCCCAGAACTATATTCCCCAGAGGAAACTCTAGTACTCATTTAGCTACCATTTACGGAAGGAAGAGATGCGCCCTGGCTAATAAGTCTGTTTATTATCTTTAAAGTATTCGTGCCGAAACGAAAACTACCCTAGCCCCCATGATGGGATCGAACCCGCGACCCAAGTAGAGATATGATTTCAATGCCACCGATTTAACCAACTACGCCAAGGTGGAATAACTTAAGTACAGTGATATAGTAATGATCGTAAAACATAAATACAACGAAATACTGTTCAAAATTTATTTTCCAGTATAAAAAATTTTCCGTGAACGTGGTATTTATGTTTTTAAAGAACTAGAAATTGGTCATTTTAACAAATTATGGTCATATTTTATTTTATTTTTATTTATTTTCTTTATTCCATCGGGCCGAAACCCATTGTACATAGGCCTACCTACAATATGCACGATATACATACAAAAATCAACACAACACAATAATTTGCACAATTGATTATTACTGGGTTATGTACCCAAAACTCGTTTCCATCTATCAATAATGACAGAATCATCTTTCGTAACTACAGTAGATAACAAGCTGCTACAATTTGATTATTTGACTTGGTTACACGATTATACATAGAATACATGTTACTACGTAACACCGATTTAAATGTATTTACTCTGTTAGCGACAAAAAATGTGTCGGCATCCTCAGTTCGGCCATATTTAAATAGTAACCTAAACGCAGTATTATATGCAACCTTCAGCTTGCGCTGACATTCTACTCGAAAAATAGACCAAAGTGCACAACAATATATATTATAACAAAAAGCCTTAAAAAGCACCACTTTTACAGATTTCGAACATACTGAAAAATGCCGAGCTAACTGGTTACCACGACAATATATGCCACTTCTCAGACGCATCATGTCTGGTTCGTCTGACAAGTCACAAGATATTGTGTGCCCCAAGTACTGCACCTGCCGAACACACTCTAATGGCTTACCATTAAGAAATACATCTCCTGCACGTCCAAATTTATATGGTAAGAAATACATGCAGTTTGATTTAGAAGGATTAAATAGGATATCAAATTCCAAACCGTACTGTTCACATATCTTAACCAATGCTCTTAGCCCAAAGATACTAGGAGACAATAAACACAAATCATCGGCATAAAACAAATGAGTTAACAATAACGTACCTAACCGACAACCAACATTAATTAATATTATTAAGACGCACACTCAATTCATTAACATAAATATTAAAAAATAACGGGGAGATTAGGCTCCCCTGCCTCACACCATTTGAAACATAAAAACTGTCAGACACTGAAGAACCCCAAGACACCGTAATAGATTGTCTACTATACCAATAACTTAACAACCTAACTATTCCAATTGGAACTTTCATATCAATTAGTTTACGAAATAACTTAAAATGCGAAACACGATCAAATGCTTTTGAAGCATCCAGAAAGGCAGAGTACACGGGTGAGTCTATAGAGATATACAATTGCACAGTTTGTTTCAAAGTGAAAATGCATAAATCCGTACCCAAACCCGTACTAAAACCAAACTGATTATCTTCTATAGACGCACAGCGAGATATAGAGTCAAAGAAACAGGATTCAGTAACCTTAGAACCACTATTAGCTGACGCTACGGGTCTATAGTTAGAATCATCGTTCAGACTACTATTCTTATCTTTTACCACCGGAGATATACATGAACTCATAAATGAATCAGGTAGATAACCATGAGCAATAAAGCTATTAATCAACAGGGATAATAGTACTGTTAATTTATTACTCCCAAATATATAACTCTCTGGAAAAATATTATCAGGCCCTGCAGCCTTCCCTATTTTTAAACCTTTAATAGCGGAAGTTACATCACTAACGGAAATATGTACTCTATCTGAGCCATCCCATTTATCAAAAACGTCATTAACAAAATCTATGTCATCTTTATTCGACGGCACAGAATTAAAAATATTTTCATATTTACATTTAAACAAATCAGCAATATCATCAGAGTTAGATGCCTCACCTACAGTAGAAACACGGGGTATTTGACTTTTGGTCTGTTTCTTAACATTATTCCAAAAATCCTTCCCCGAATTAACGAAAGAATTAGCAAGACGGTCAGCACGAATATTGTTTACTTTATTTTTACATAGACGTAAAGCTAATTTAAACTGCGCCGAAGTTTTCCGTTTGACGTCCCAGAGGATTCCAAACTTTGGTCTCCCTTGATCCCGCCAAATGCGAAAAGCTTCTCGTGCAGCCTCGTGTTTACCTTTTACCAATTCATTCCACCCAGGAACAGCGTCGCGACTTGCGGGGCTTTTCCTACTGGGAATGCAGTTATCAGTTGCTACCCGTATACTGTCGCAAATAGCACCATAACAAGAATCTAAACTAGATAGATGCACAGGATCCTTACAATGAACATCACTACAAACAATTGAATTATGTGGAATATCAATTTTAGCCAGAATATTTTCCAACCTAGCGCGGTAATTATCAATATGACAAGACGTAGCCTTTTCCCAGTTCGGCAACGAGTTAGAAACTTTCAGTTTCACCGTCGCCCCCGGCACCGAGCCGGGCGCCTCCTCAACACCACAAAAATTAAATGTAAAACACAGAGGCATGTGGTCATCCACCGCCATGTCATAAATTATTGCACAATCCAAAATATTATCGAAAAAGTGTGAAGTGCAAACAATATGATCAAGCCAACTTACTGAGCCATGCACATGGCTTAAATAGGAAAAAGAATTTCGCGGCAACATTCTAATATCAGGACATATGAACTTTTAGGATCGATATTAAATATACACCAGTTACTATAATACACACACCAAATATGCCTACTCACTCAATCTCATAGATATGATGTACAGTTAACTTCATGAACACTACTAAAGATATATCCAATAGTGATTCTTAAGGTACATTGTGAAAGCGAAAGGTATATAAGTAATAAAGATATTTATTGAATAAATACCATAAACATTCATTGGTCGTTGCTCTTTTTGTCAAAACAAAATAACGAGTGCATAACGATTTCAAGTGTGAGTCCGTAACATTTTTTTTCTGTGAGTCCGTAACGAACAATTTCTCTATAAATGAGGTTTACCACCATATTTTTCTGCTATTTACTTACAAATTTACAAAATTTGATGTATCCACCTCGCATTGTGAAAGTTATAACGTATGGCGTTAAACATTTCAAGAGAATTTGTCAAAATAAAATTGGGTAATTTTTCTTTGTCCATTTGCATGTGAGTCCGTAACGGGCACTATATTTACAATATCCTATGAATCAAATGAGATACAACTCTTTTTTATAAGTCAAAGTAAAGATGTACCATTAATCCATCAGCCACCATAGCTGAATGTTATTTATATTGTAAAGTTGTTAATTAAATATGTCAATTAATTTCGATAATTTCGTTCGAATGTGAGTCCGTAACGATGGAATTGCCCAGTGGTACCTGAAAAGTAAAAACTGTTTCTTAGATTTCCACTTAAAATAGAAAACTCGTGCAATGCAATATTTATGCAATAATAGGCAGGCATATGCAGATATTGTTATATGCAATATAATTTCTAGAATAAAAGAATGCATTCTAAATTCCTAAAAAATAACATTTATTTTTCTAATTTAGAACCCTTATAAATCGTATAAAGCGGGAAACAATATGTCACACAACAATTGCTATGGTGCCGGGCTCCAAATTTTACACCCATTGCCAAAAAAGGCGATTTTGAGATGTCACTGACCCCAAGATGTCACAATCAATTTATATATTGCAAGAATTTTCAAAAATTGGTGCTGGCACCAAATTTTCCGCCCACCACCGAAAAATACAAGTTTGAGATGCCTAGTGTCATTTTTTTTAATTTCATTACTTCAGAATCGCCATAAACCAGTATAACGCAATATGTTAAGCAATATGAAACAATATGTTACAATCAATTCATCTATTGCAATGATTTTCAAAAATTGGGGCTGGCACCAAATTTTCGACCCACCGCTGAAATATAGAAGTTTGAGATGTCTCATGTCATTTTTATATATTCCATGGAATTCATAACCCTCTTAAAACCATACAACACAAGAATCAAGAAAACAATCATGTTTACAATTCGCCAAATATTATGTATATTTCTATCCCCTTTATGCATGATGTTGCACTAGTGCAACAGTTGTGCAAAAAGTGCTAGTATATTTTTTAAAAACATTTTCACAATTTTTAGTTTTTTTACACCCAAATGACTGCGAAAAACACCAAAATAATTTTTTTCTATGGAGCATTAATAATTCATGCAGTAAAGGGTTAACAAAATTTGAAAAATGTCCCGTAAGTGACGATTTTTTTTAAATTCGTTGTAGCTTTTTCTACTGTATAACAAACTGTGGTTCCCTGCAAACCAGAAGTATCCGAGGATTAATTTTGTTTTTGAAATTTAATGCCGCTAAAAGGTTGTGCAATAGTACAATGAGACAAATTATTTGAGAAAAACCCAAAATTTTATATTTTAATATTGAAATAATCTAAAATAATATTTAAATATTAAAGTTCAGATAGTGAAATGACATTCAGAATACATTGGAACAGCAATGTTTTTTATTTAACACATTTAATCGCAACTTATTTTAAATGATATTCTAATACTATATTCCATACTATTGATATTATAATGTATTTCCAATGTTATCGAAATATTCAAATCAGAATATTTTCATTGGAAATGAATTTGCATTGGGAATGAATCATAGCATTGTTATAACAATGATACGAAAAGGTTATTCTAACGTTGTTTTTCGAATGTTGGCGGGTCATCCTTCAACTGCTTTGAATAATAATATTACTCTAATTTTATCTTTATTAGGCCCTGCTGTGGTACAGAACTTTGCACGTGTATCCCCATTGTTTTCATTATCGTTATTGTCCAGTCCTTGCCAGTGCAGATTGTTTAACACACCTACTCAGTGCGTGTCAACTAGGCCTACATAACTGTAGGGTGCACATGTACAACTATCTAATTTTAATTATTTCATTTGCATCCACATGAACCAAATGTGTTCATGTTTTGGTTTTCCTGGACCGTAACTTCCAGTACAGTACATGGATGTTTTTCAGTACGGTTCCATACAGCATACCTACAGCAGGCCTACAGATGTATCAGTTCCAATGTGCGGTTGTCACATAATACATACAGTAGAATGGCAGAACACCCCCCCCCCCCCCCACCCCTAACAAATGAATTCAAAATTAACCTAGGTGGGTCACAACCAGATAGAGGTGAATTCAAGGAGCGACTCTTCAGTCAGAGGTCCTTTCCCCGACCAGCCAGTAGGATACTCCTGAGGATTTAGCCAAATGGGAAAAGGCCCTAAAGGATATTAATGCACTGGCAAAGTATAAGGTGATAATGAGAATGGCATCTTTATCCTTTTATCCTATATGGGAAGTCGAATTTGACATTAAATTATTTAACAAATTGTGTAAAACAGAATCAGGAATTGTTAAAGATTACTACAATACCTTCGGGTAGTAGCTATCGAAAGGGGAGCCTTTGGGTCGCTTCCGGCTTCAGCCGACGGTTTGCTTTGTTTGATACGTTCTAGAAACGTATTCTTTTGATTTCATATTATTTATTCTAGATCAGTAATTCATAATTTTTATTAATGTAATACTTGTTTATATATTTTAGCATTAAAATGTTAGTAGGCGAATAGTTTTTTCTAATCTTTGTAGATTGACGAATTCTCCAACTTCTCACAATAACTATCGGCTGCGAGTTTTGACATCTGTGCACGATGGATGGAAACACATTCGCCGAGAAATATGGAAAAACCGCAAGACATGCAATCGGAAAAATTAATCATTCTAAAATGTATTAAATGGTAGACAATTTATCATATTTGTTACATATCGATATGGAATTGTTACAGTACATATATAGGCTACGCCGGTATATACAATACATTGACGCTAATGCAAGTTGGTATATGACATTTATTTATTTATTTCTGACATTTATTGACACATTGTGGGGCCTTCGCGCAGCACGAAAGTCTATAAGAAAGAGTAATAATCTCTATTAGATAAATGAAAACCGTCATTTCCAAGATATCAATCAGTGATGCATTAACTGGTTGTAAAAAACAGAGGTCCATTTCAGTTTAGCCTTACACGCTTTTTAACTATTTAACTTGACTTGAGTATTTAACCTGCCTTAACACGATTTATAGCAGATGGATACTTGTATCCACTACAAAACGTGTTGCGTTCGTCCTATACAACCTGGTCACCAAATATATACCTTACAACATTCCTTTGGCAATATTGGATAAAATGACAAACCGTCTAATATGCTAAACCAGGTTGTTTACGAGTTATTGTTAAAACACTCGTCTTCATTACAACCGTCGTTGCACTCGTCCTGTACATCTGATCACCAAATAACTAGCATAAGACATTCCACCACCGGTGCTATTAAATTGACATATCGTCCAATATTCTGTACTAAAGCTTGCAAGAAGTATAATAGTCAACATAATACTAGTCTCCTTCATTAGCTCAACCCGGAGGCCCCACGCAAATTCTATTTGGAAAATTTATAAACTTTTGCCAAACAACATATGTACTATGTTTGATTAGATTTCATCGAGAATTAGCCGAGTTATTAACATTTAAAAACACGGACCTACAGATCTAGAGAACGCTTACTTTCGTGGCTCGCCCCACATTCACGCAGTAGGATAATTTGAACATAATATTATTGTGTTTCATTTTATGTAAAGAAAGTAAAGTAAATAACTTTATTCTGTACCCTAGGAAGAAATGCTATAGTTTGAAGCTCGTAACATAATAACCTAACGTGGGGCTTTCGCGTAGCACGGGGCTCAGTTATGAGATACAAATTTAAATTAAATTTAAATTAAATTTCTTCTAGCTTTCTCACTGAACACTAGGCCTATGGTGTTGAGGCGAAGGTGGATAAAGTGATTACAAACTATTTGTTCAAGTTGCGTGGCGCACTGGTGGATCTAAGTACATGTAAGTATAATTATATTATAATGTATAGACCTCAAAATTCAATTAAATTTTATAAGCGACTAGCTTATTTGAGTAGCTAGCGCCCGGTATTGTTATTTTGATAAAATCACCAAAACCTAGTATAACGGCGATACACCAAAATTGTTTTATTCGTAACATACACACGGGTCTTGAGATCTAAGCTACTGATTACAGTAAGAAATATTCTTGTTATTTGAGGAGATATTTAGTATTTGTTTTATTCAGGCATAGAGGCACCCTTTTGACTGCTATTTTCCTGTCGGCAGTATTGTTTTACGCTAGTGTCGTTGACCCGCTAGTTCGTATATACCCATATAAATCACACCGCGGCAAGTTTACGGTATTTTAGGTCCATTAGCTATAGTTAGGATTCGCTACGCGGGGATTGTTTTCCCGTGAGTTTGGTCTGTATCTGTAAACTGTACATCTGCCTCACCGGTTAGAGGCCGGGTATCCTGTTTTGTCTAGTTAGCCCGGGCATTTGATTCGCCCGCGTATTAGAATAGACATCAGGCTCCGTTCCTCGCCAGTAGTAGTTTGTGTACTTAGTATCTGTTTATTTAGACACCCTGGACTGGGATTTCTTGTCAGATACTGTACAAGCCTGTATACACTGCTGGATTCTACAGTAAGGTACTTTGTTACAAGGATCCGGTAGGCGGTATACTACTGGACTTTACAACTTATACCGTAAGCCCTATACATGTGCATAAAATAGGTCAACCTTTATTTACAGTATATTTATATCAAATTTTATTTGTTTGTTTCTTGCAATATCTTTTCAATTAATAATAAAATTGTAATAGATTGTCCTATTAGGTTTCGGAAACGTTCTGTGTTTTTATACCTACGAGATTAGCACTACATTGGGGATTAACCAGACATTATTAGAAATTTCTGTTGTTAGATATATTTGCTACAGTATAAGATAATAAAATATAAGCATTGCGTCGTGGTTTGGTGGGTTGCATTTCACTACTTTCAACGGGTGTACACATAATGCTAACATTATTATTCACATTATGATTATAATATTAATAAATAGCGTTTTCACCCATTCTAATTATATTATATTATGGAACAAACTACACCAATTGTGTTCAGGTGTATTAAGTTATTGCATTTATAGAAATAACATTGTTTATATGGAAACTCTATGTAGGCCTATTACAAGATACCATGCATTTAATAACATTAAAATCATAATGTTTTAGTATTGTTGTACTAATGTTAGAATAATAATGAGAAAATAGTGAGAAATTAAATCAGGAATGCTATGAGAATGCTATGAAATAATTCCAATATTAGCTTAATGTTAGAATAACATTAGAATTGTAAGGGTGGGAAACCCACTAACTATTAGAATTCCAATGCTAAAATATCACTGATTAATATTGGTTACCGAATACTGCCGAAAGTGCACTTTTATTGCACAGGGTCCGAGCGCTTTGCCAAAAAAATATTAAAACTGGCATTAGTTTAATATTTGAATTTTAATATTTTTTTATTTGAATAAAGATGTTAATAAACATTATTTTAATGTTGCTATGGTTTGCGGGGAAGCCTAGGCCTTAAGCGGCCCTGTGTACAATAACTCCACTCAATCGATCCAAACTTAAGCTAGTGTAGTATTAACATATGTTTTTATATAATAACATTTGTCTTTTTCTTACAGTGATCATTAGTTGCAAGCCATGAAGATTGTTGTGTAAAAATCGAAGTCTCGTAGGCGTATCTATCCTACAGTGCATACAGTTTTATTCCTCTTCTTTCCCCCTTTAGCTGCATTGTTGCTCCATTATTAATCCCACCTCAGCAGTGCGGCTATGGGTCTTTTAGACATTCAGCCAATGGTAAACGAACAGCTCATTAAAAGGCGGAGCTTCCTTTACATTGTGAAGTAAAACCACCCAATGATGGTTCGTTATCATTCCCAAATGTTTCCTCTACCTTAGAACTTAAAAGAGGAGCAACTTTTTTCGTAGAACATTCTCTCTGGAATCCGTTACTTAGTACGTTAAGAAGATTTCGAACAACTCAGAATAATTTGGTAAGTTATATATAAATTTTAGTAGATAGTTAGTTGGTTCTCCTGTATTTACCCTATAAAGAGTAACAGACCTACACCGGTCAGATAGACTACTGTTAGTAGGCCTTACCCTATAAAGAGTAACAGACCTACACAGGTCAGATAGACTACTGTTAGTAGTCTCTACCCTATAAAGAGTAACAGACCTACACAGGTCAGATAGACTACTGTTAGTAGGCCCTACCCTATAAAGAGTAACAGACCTACACAGGTCAGATAGACTACTGTTAGTAGTCCCTACCCTATAAAGAGTAACAGACCTACACAGGTCAGATAGACTACTGTTAGTAGTCCCTACCCTATAAAGAGTAACAGACCTACACCGGTCAGATAGACTACTGTTAGTAGTCCCTACCCTATAGAGAGTAACAGACCTACACAGGTCAGATAGACTACTGTTAGTAGGCCCTACCCTATAAAGAGTAACAGACCTACACCGGTCAGATAGACTACTGTTAGTAGTCCCTACCCTATAAAGAGTAACAGACCTACACCGGTCAGATAGACTACTGTTAGTAGTCCCTACCCTATAAAGAGTAACAGACCTACACAGGTCAGATAGACTACTGTTAGTAGGCCCTACCCTATAAAGAGTAACAGACCTACACAGGTCAGATAGACTACTGTTAGTAGTCCCTACCCTATAAAGAGTAACAGACCTACACAGGTCAGATAGACTACTGTTAGTAGTCCCTACCCTATAAAGAGTAACAGACCTACACAGGTCAGATAGACTACTGTTAGCAGGCCCTACCCTATAAAGAGTAACAGACCTACACAGGTCAGATAGACTACTGTTAGTAGTCCCTACCCTATAAAGAGTAACAGACCTACACAGGTCAGATAGACTACTGTTAGCAGGCCCTACCCTATAAAGAGTAACAGACCTACACAGGTCATAGGCGGCATTTTTATTAGAAAATAACTGGAAACTTCCATGGACTGAGAAACTGCCAAATACCATTTTTCAGATTGGGGGGGGGGGGGGGGGGGGGGGTGCTTTCTACGCTATAAAAAAGCATCCCTCTCCAAGGGAACATTTACGCTAATAACAGATGATTTCTCCCAAAAATAAAACTGTAACCTATTCTATTAACTTAAGTTTATTGTTTTGTTAGAATAACGAGCCCCTGTAACCTATACCTTTCTTTCCCTTAATTGACATTTGAACATTGAGACGAGATATTATTTCGCTGAGATGGGATTTGTGTTACGTTTCCCTACTGTCTCACATTTTGTATTCGTAATAATTTTAATATATTTAATATATTTAATTTTAATTTTCTCGTGAATTTTGGAGCGCAAAAAATAGTTACTTTATTTTTTCTTTCAAAACTTTCATTGTATGCAAAATTTATATTCGGCGCTTAAAAAGCTTTTATTGTGCCCAAATTAACAATATTATTAGAAAAAAATATATTGGGAAAAAATAAATTGCTTTCATTGAGGGAAAAAAACATTTATAATGTCGATAAAAAGATATGTCCAAATTTGGCAAAATATGTCCCGATTTAAGCGTAAAACAAACTCACTATTATTATAACGACGGTCTGGTATACAGTATAGATGTTACGTTTTCGATGTGAATTATTCATTAATATATAGTTAAATATGGTACATAAATGTAAATTTAAAAAAAAACGTATTGCATGAAAAATTATAATATGTCGTAACATAACATGTCTGTCTATGCATTCATGCGAAAAATATTATAAAACAATAATAATGGCAAAATATCCGACATAGCAGCTTAATTAAAATTTATTCATCTCTCTGTAACAAACGCTTATTGCCAAAAAAAGTCATTTTTTGATCTAAATAATTTTGTATTTTTCATGCTACACATGTTTTCTGCACATAATAATTGTTTTTTGCCCTTAATATGTATTTTTGTGCTAATAATAATTGTTAATTTTGTCATTATAAATGCTTTTTGAGTGCCGCAAGTTAATTTGGCGTACAATTAAATTTTTGAAAACCGGTAATAATTATTTTTGATGCTCTAAATTCACTACAAAAAGGAGGCGGGATCCATTAGAATGCCTATACATTGACATAAGCAAGACGTGGGTTTCGCATTTCTTTTCTACATAAAACAGAAAGCCGTTTAATTTTTGACGGCGTTAGGCTTGGGGAACCATAAGATCAGTGGGTCGCAGTCACTTCCTATAATAAATGTATAATAAGATTAGTGGCAGACATAACGTCCTCCACATCTTTACAGCTTTATGAAGTGGTATACTGTCTACTGACTGCGAGACCACTTATTCTGGATCATGGTGAGACCCTTCATATTTATTGTGGTATTGTGAACCAAACTTGTTGTTCGTAAGTTCGCTTGTGAAAAATTGTAATGGTGGATGGTTGCGGTTTGTAGAATTAGTAGTTCTTATGCCCATGCTAGTGCTGGTTGCAGCTTGTGGAATTGGTAGTCGTTGTGCCATTGCTAGTGCTGGTTGCATAATTGGTTGTTGCTACAACCGACAGTAGACAACCGACAGCAAACAACCGACAGCAGACAACCGATACCCGACAGCAGACAACCGACGGTTTTCACTTTTCGGTCGATATATTATATATTATATTGTATATGAAGAATTTGTATTTGTTTTAAGAATATGGTGTATTTATTAAATATAATAAAATAGCCAAGCTCTGTTGCAAAACCATGCAACTTTTGAATGCCCGCCTCAGCTATTTTTCAACGCAATTCATATTGTGTTACATATTTGGAATCCTTGCAGGGCCAGCTTTCTAGCAGTACCAACCCTAACATCTATAACGAAAGAAGAATAACTGCGGTGTAACTGGTGAAATATCGCCGGAGACACTTTTTTTTAAACGTTTGTAGCTAAAGATTGAAAGCAAAAATAAAAATTCTGGCTCACCCAGTCAGTAGTGGTCGGGAGGTTAAACTATCTCTGTTTCAAATTTCATGAATTCCGGGACATGGTGTACTGTGTGACATTTTTTTTACATCGTTACACTTATGCAGTTTGTACTATTGAATGCAATATATTCAATGAGTAGTCTCATAAGGGCCCCATTGGAAAGTTTACGTCATTGGCGGGTTGTGGTGTTTTAGTAACCATAGTAACAGGTTAAATGTTAAAAGCAAAGTAATCCAATGCTTACCCGTGCCGTGCCAGCCTGTTTCGTTAGGCAGCTAGTAAGTGCTACTAAGTAAAGGGAATAATTTTTCTTGTCCGTTTAAATCACTCATTATGTCCGTTTATTTTGACTTTTTATGTCCGCGGAAATTTGTAATCTTAGTTTCTATGCTACCGGTATCTCTTTAATTTAATATAATTTCATACATACTATGATACACAAAGTATTATAGTAGCACAGCCAAAACAAATAAGTAGGTATGTATAGCACAATAAGGAAAAATATATAAGAAAATATTTATTGTATATAAAGATTAAACGATAAAATTAATTAATTAATTATTTATAATATTCAATTTAACGTATTACATTACATCGTACATATTAATTGTAACATATCAATAATTTCATTCTGATCAAATCCAGGTACTTCTAGTAAACCCTGCCTGCAATCCACTAATTCCCTACACAAATTGACGTTATTGATATTATCATTATTTATATACCACCTACTTACATTTGCTACTTTAGGAGTAATAATATTTGAATACGATACATTGCAGTGAGAACAAATACGTTTCAGATTATCCCCACTTGTACTGCGACAAACAAAAAGGGTTAAATTTGATAAGAAACGAAGTGTTTAGTACTATGAAGTAAACCAATGCAAAATTTCACAAACCGACTGGACAACATTGACATAGGGTACGGATAGTGGACTAAACCTTCTACTGAAGAAACTGGTAGCGTAAATACGTTGTAACTCCGTTAAACAGAAGGGATGGCAAAAGCTAAATTCTTGTCTTAGACAGTTGAGTTTACCTATAAGTTTACCACGTTTACACATAATATCAGATTTAAAAGTGCACGAGAAATCAAATTTATTGCCCAGATGTATAGCTTCCTTGACCCAAGGTAAACTTACAAACAGGAAGAAACTTAAAAACCATAATTACATACCTAAAATAATTCGAGCGCGAACATACAGAGAATACTCCATACCCAAACTAAATGAAATGATTGCGAACAATAGTGAAATTAATAACATTAGCAATATAAACGACGTGGACTCAGCCGTGGATATCCTAAATTCTGAAACTAAAAAGATTCTTGACACTATAGCCCCAAAACGAGATATCAGAATCAAAACACACAGCGAACCCTGGATAACTCCAAATCTACTTCACACTATAACAATGCGAAACAAAGCATTATCCACTGCAAGAAAATTCCGCACTGAGGAAAAGGAAACAAACTACAAGAGGATCAGGAACGATACCACTAAACTAATAAAAGAAACAAAACAGACATATATACGTGAACAAATTAAGGAGAATAGAACAAACTCTAAACAATTATGGAAGACCCTCAAAAACATCGGCTTACCATCAAAGAAGAGCCAATCAAATGGACCGCTTACAATTAATAATGGAACTGAATTAGTTTCTGAACCTAAACAGATAGCTAATGCATTTAATGAATATTTCACTGGTGTTGCAAATGAATTGGAAACACAACTACCACCGCCTACTGGTCGATTTGGTGAGACTGCAGTAGCCAACTATTATGAATCTAAGGGTATAACAAAATATAGCTTTACTCTAAAAGAAACTGAAGAGGATGTGGTTTCCCAAATCCTATGCAACCTGAATCCTGACAAAAGTCCCGGCATTGATGGTATACCAGCAAAAATATACAAGGATGGCTATACTGGACTAACAAAAGCAACAACTCACATTACAAATATCTCCATTAGAACATGTAAATTTCCGTCATCGATGAAACTAGCCAAAGTGACACCAATCTATAAGAGAAACACACAAACTCAACGTAAAAACTAGCCAAAGTGACACCAATCTATAAGAGAAACACACAAACTCAACGTGAAAACTAGCCAAAGTGACACCAATCTATAAGAGAAACACACAAACTCAACGTGAAAATTAGCCAAAGTGACACCAATCTATAAGAGAAACACACAAACTCAACGTGAAAACTAGCCAAAGTGACACCAATCTATAAGAGAAACACACAAACTCAACGTGAAAACTAGCCAAAGTGACACCAATCTATAAGAGAAACACACAAACTCAACGTGAAAACTAGCCAAAGGGACACCAATCTATAAGAGAAACACACAAACTCAACGTGAAAACTAGCCAAAGTGACACCAATCTATAAGAGAAACACACAAACTCAACGTGAAAACTAGCCAAAGTGACACCAATCTATAAGAGAAACACACAAACTCAACGTGAAAACTAGCCAAAGTGACACCAATCTATAAGAGAAACACACAAACTCAACGTGAAAACTAGCCAAAGTGACACCAATCTATAAGAGAAACACACAAACTCAACGTGAAAACTAGCCAAAGTGACACCAATCTATAAGAGAAACACACAAACTCAACGTGAAAATTAGCCAAAGTGACACCAATCTATAACAGAACAGACAAACTCAACGTGAAAACTAGCCAAAGTGACACCAATCTATAAGAGAAACACACAAACTCAACGTGAAAACTAGCCAAAGTGACACCAATCTATAAGAGAAACACACAAACTCAACGTGAAAATTAGCCAAAGTGACACCAATCTATAAGAGAAACACACAAACTCAACGTGAAAATTAGCCAAAGTGACACCAATCTATAAGAGAAACACACAAACTCAACGTGAAAACTAGCCAAAGTGACACCAATCTATAAGAGAAATACACAAACTCAACGTGAAAATTAGCCAAAGTGACACCAATAAGAAAAACAGACAAACACAACGTGAAAACTAGCCAAAGTGACACCAATCTATAAGAGAAACACACAAACTCAACGTGAAAACTAGCCAAAGTGACACCAATCTATAAGAGAAACACACAAACTCAACGTGAAAACTAGCCAAAGTGACACCAATCTATAAGAGAAACACACAAACTCAACGTGAAAACTAGCCAAAGTGACACCAATCTATAAGAGAAACACACAAACTCAACGTGAAAATTAGCCAAAGTGACACCAATCTATAAGAGAAACACACAAACTCAACGTGAAAATTAGCCAAAGTGACACCAATCTATAAGAGAAACACACAAACTCAACGTGAAAATTAGCCAAAGTGACACCAATCTATAAGAGAAACACACAAACTCAACGTGAAAACTAGCCAAAGTGACACCAATCTATAAGAGAAACACACAAACTCAACGTGAAAATTAGCCAAAGTGACACCAATCTATAAGAGAAACACACAAACTCAACGTGAAAACTAGCCAAAGTGACACCAATCTATAAGAGAAACACACAAACTCAACGTGAAAACTAGCCAAAGTGACACCAATCTATAAGAGAAACACACAAACTCAACGTGAAAACTAGCCAAAGTGACACCAATCTATAAGAGAAACACACAAACTCAACGTGAAAATTAGCCAAAGTGACACCAATCTATAAGAGAAACACACAAACTCAACGTGAAAACTAGCCAAAGTGACACCAATCTATAAGAGAAACACACAAACTCAACGTGAAAATTAGCCAAAGTGACACCAATCTATAAGAGAAACACACAAACTCAACGTGAAAACTAGCCAAAGTGACACCAATCTATAAGAGAAACACACAAACTCAACGTGAAAATTAGCCAAAGTGACACCAATCTATAAGAGAAACACACAAACTCAACGTGAAAACTAGCCAAAGTGACACCAATCTATAAGAGAAACACACAAACTCAACGTGAAAATTAGCCAAAGTGACACCAATCTATAAGAGAAACACACAAACTCAACGTGAAAACTAGCCAAAGTGACACCAATCTATAAGAGAAACACACAAACTCAACGTGAAAACTAGCCAAAGTGACACCAATCTATAAGAGAAACACACAAACTCAACGTGAAAACTAGCCAAAGTGACACCAATCTATAAGAGAAACACACAAACTCAACGTGAAAACTAGCCAAAGTGACACCAATCTATAAGAGAAACACACAAACTCAACGTGAAAACTAGCCAAAGTGACACCAATCTATAAGAGAAACACACAAACTCAACGTGAAAACTAGCCAAAGTGACACCAATCTATAAGAGAAACACACAAACTCAACGTGAAAACTAGCCAAAGTGACACCAATCTATAAGAGAAACACACAAACTCAACGTGAAAACTAGCCAAAGTGACACCAATCTATAAGAGAAACACACAAACTCAACGTGAAAACTAGCCAAAGTGACACCAATCTATAAGAGAAACACACAAACTCAACGTGAAAACTAGCCAAAGTGACACCAATCTATAAGAGAAACACACAAACTCAACGTGAAAACTAGCCAAAGTGACACCAATCTATAAGAGAAACACACAAACTCAACGTGAAAACTAGCCAAAGTGACACCAATCTATAAGAGAAACACACAAACTCAACGTGAAAACTAGCCAAAGTGACACCAATCTATAAGAGAAACACACAAACTCAACGTGAAAACTAGCCAAAGTGACACCAATCTATAAGAGAAACACACAAACTCAACGTGAAAACTAGCCAAAGTGACACCAATCTATAAGAGAAACACACAAACTCAACGTGAAAACTAGCCAAAGTGACACCAATCTATAAGAGAAACACACAAACTCAACGTGAAAACTAGCCAAAGTGACACCAATCTATAAGAGAAACACACAAACTCAACGTGAAAACTAGCCAAAGTGACACCAATCTATAAGAGAAACACACAAACTCAACGTGAAAACTAGCCAAAGTGACACCAATCTATAAGAGAAACACACAAACTCAACGTGAAAACTAGCCAAAGTGACACCAATCTATAAGAGAAACACACAAACTCAACGTGAAAACTAGCCAAAGTGACACCAATCTATAAGAGAAACACACAAACTCAACGTGAAAACTAGCCAAAGTGACACCAATCTATAAGAGAAACACACAAACTCAACGTGAAAACTAGCCAAAGTGACACCAATCTATAAGAGAAACACACAAACTCAACGTGAAAACTAGCCAAAGTGACACCAATCTATAAGAGAAACACACAAACTCAACGTGAAAACTAGCCAAAGTGACACCAATCTATAAGAGAAACACACAAACTCAACGTGAAAACTAGCCAAAGTGACACCAATCTATAAGAGAAACACACAAACTCAACGTGAAAACTAGCCAAAGTGACACCAATCTATAAGAGAAACACACAAACTCAACGTGAAAACTAGCCAAAGTGACACCAATCTATAAGAGAAACACACAAACTCAACGTGAAAACTAGCCAAAGTGACACCAATCTATAAGAGAAACACACAAACTCAACGTGAAAACTAGCCAAAGTGACACCAATCTATAAGAGAAACACACAAACTCAACGTGAAAACTAGCCAAAGTGACACCAATCTATAAGAGAAACACACAAACTCAACGTGAAAACTAGCCAAAGTGACACCAATCTATAAGAGAAACACACAAACTCAACGTGAAAACTAGCCAAAGTGACACCAATCTATAAGAGAAACACACAAACTCAACGTGAAAACTAGCCAAAGTGACACCAATCTATAAGAGAAACACACAAACTCAACGTGAAAACTAGCCAAAGTGACACCAATCTATAAGAGAAACACACAAACTCAACGTGAAAACTAGCCAAAGTGACACCAATCTATAAGAGAAACACACAAACTCAACGTGAAAACTAGCCAAAGTGACACCAATCTATAAGAGAAACACACAAACTCAACGTGAAAACTAGCCAAAGTGACACCAATCTATAAGAGAAACACACAAACTCAACGTGAAAACTAGCCAAAGTGACACCAATCTATAAGAGAAACACACAAACTCAACGTGAAAACTAGCCAAAGTGACACCAATATATAAGAGAAACACACAAACTCAACGTGAAAACTAGCCAAAGTGACACCAATCTATAAGAGAAACACACAAACTCAACGTGAAAACTAGCCAAAGTGACACCAATCTATAAGAGAAACACACAAACTCAACGTGAAAACTAGCCAAAGTGACACCAATCTATAAGAGAAACACACAAAATCAACGTGAAAACTAGCCAAAGTGACACCAATCTATAAGAGAAACACACAAACTCAACGTGAAAACTAGCCAAAGTGACACCAATCTATAAGAGAAACACACAAACTCAACGTGAAAACTAGCCAAAGTGACACCAATCTATAAGAGAAACACACAAACTCAACGTGAAAACTAGCCAAAGTGACACCAATCTATAAGAGAAACACACAAACTCAACGTGAAAACTAGCCAAAGTGACACCAATCTATAAGAGAAACACACAAACTCAACGTGAAAACTAGCCAAAGTGACACCAATCTATAAGAGAAACACACAAACTCAACGTGAAAACTAGCCAAAGTGACACCAATCTATAAGAGAAACACACAAACTCAACGTGAAAACTTCAGACCTGTGGCACTACTACCGATACTCTCGAAGATTATAAAAAAATAGATCTACGATCAGATGTACCATTACTTAATATCAACTACTAGTATCGGCATGCTGCATTGCAGCTGCATTTTTAAGAATGCTGTGCCGGCTTGTCGACAAAATTGCGCCGCCACAACTCCCTATCACCCATGACATTTGCTAGATCATCCGCATCTTCAAGACCAGTGTCCTTTAAGATGCGTCTCAAGGATGTCATGGGCTGTCCACCATGCTTATTCACTCCATGAGGCTGCCAAAGTACAAGATTATGCACTGGCTGGTCCTCACGGCGAAAGCAATGTCCTGCAAAGCGGAGGCGATTTTGTTCTAGTGTCAAGCTTGGGGGAACCAATGAGACATCTCCAATGTTATATAGTGTCTGGTTGGAGATGTGTGCATTGTACTTGACAAAATGAACCCGGCGTAGCATTCTTGTGAATGTGCCATCCAGAGATTTGGTGTCCTCAGCAGTTAGAGCCCAGCATGGACTCCCATAGAGGAGTACATATAGGACTTAATATAGGCTTAATATAGGACACGAGGACTTAATATCAAACTCAATTATATCTGCCCTTCAAAGTGGTTTTCGTAAAGGCTATTCAACTGAAACATGCCTGATATATATAGACACCGTCATCCAATCAGCAGCAGATGGTGGCCAGTTAACTGGGATGGTGTTAATAGACCTCAACTACTACTACTAGGATCGGCATGCTGCATTGCAGCTGCATTTTTAAGAATGCTGTGCCGGCTTGTCAACAAAATTGCACCGCCACAACTCCCTATCACCCATGACATTTGCTAGATCATCCGCATCTTTAAGGCCAGTGTCCTTTAAGATGCGTCTCAAGAAAGTCATGGGCTGTCCACCATGCTTATTCACTCCATGAGGCTGCCAAAGTACAAGATTATGCACTGGCTGGTCCTCACGGCGAAAGCAATGTCCTGCAAAGCGGAGGCGATTTTGTTCTAGTGTCAAGCTTGGGGGAACCAATGAGACACCTCCAATGTTATATAGTGTCTGGTTGGAGATGTGTGCATTGTACTTGACACAATGTACCCGGCGTAGCATTCTTGTGAATGTGCCATCCAGAGATTTGGTGTCCTCAGCAGTTAGAGCCCAGCATGGACTCCCGTAGAGGAGTACTGGAACTACTGCTGCTCTAAATAATCGGACCTTAAGTTTCCGATTAATTCTAGGTGACTTCCAAATCCTGGAAAGCCTATTCAAGGCTGCCCATGCCTTTCCCTTACGTATTCAAAGGTCCTCACCTGACTTCCGGATCCATAATCCCAGGTAACAGAAGTCGTCCACATGCTCAAGCATACCATCCTTTGAGCTTATGCTCATCCGATCAGAGACTTGCTGAGGACTTACAAAGTTAACTGTCAGAATTTTGGTCTTTCTGGAGTTAATAAAAAGACCAACATTAGAAGCAGCATGTTCTAATGAGCTGAGGAGCCGCTGGGCTCCCTCTAATGATTCTGAGAGTACTCCTAAGTCATCAGCAAAGTCTAGATCAGTTAGGTACTTGGCAGGATTTCCACGACTTCTGGAGCCAGTAGGTGGAGTTATCAACACCCCATCATCATTATGATGATCTAAGGACATGCGTAGAACATAGTCAACCACAATAATGAACAAGAATGGTGCAAGTGTGTCTCCTTGGAGGACGCCCCATAACACTTCAAATGGTTCTGTGTCACCATCAACAGTAGACACAAATGTTGTCGAACCATCGTATACTGATCTGATTGCTGCAATAATTTCATCAGGAATCCCATATAATGAAAGTATGCTGAACATACGTGAGCGAGAGACTGAATCAAAGGCCTTGAAGAAGTCAACAAAGATAACAGCCAGATGCCTGTCTTTCTTTTTTGATAACTCTTCAATTATTGTTCGCGCTTTCAGACCTTTAGCAGTTTAACCTGCCAAATTGGGATGTCTTCTAGATAATAGATCGTCTTTAGCCTATGACAAGTATTTGATACACTACATTAGCCGAAGCCAGTCTATGCGCGATCATTCACCCGCTGGATATACCCGGGAGACTGGATTCGGAAGCCTAACCGTATTGCGGGGTAGGCCTACTGTATTATTCGACTGATCGTAATATATATAATCTCTGACAAATATTATTCACTTTCTGGAAATATTAACAGTTCCTTTAGGACGTGGCGCTCTAAATATGTAAACAGAGTTATGACTTAAACTAGACACAACGGGATGGCTATAGATTCACCTATATGGCGCATTCTTTAGGAGATGCTTTGTTATCAGTCACAATCATACACAATACTGCACAATGCTGCACACTGATCTGCCGACCTTCACTAATTTTAGTCACATATAAAGAGAACAACAGACGGTACATGTAGTGTCTATGAAATAGCATTAGATTCACTTCAAACCACTTTAATGTAAGTCGCAATCGTTATATGTAACCGGTCTCTCTAACCTTCAGTATATCAAGAAGATTGGGGTGTCTGATTATTTATCAGTATTCCAAATATAATATTCCATCAACAGATATAATGAATAACCGACAGTAAATAGCAGTAAAATGTTAAGTTAAGTTTGATTGATATGTTTAGTGAGATGCGAATTGGTATGGTTTGTTATGGTATGATAACAGATATACGTTCTATAATTAAGCCTACTAATGTTGGGCTAAAGACTGAAAACACAGAGATTCGAAAAGCCGGTCTTCTGGGCTCAGGACCAAATGTCAACATTGACCCATAATGCATTGTGCGATTTTTCGGAGGTTTCTGTATAAAAAGCAGGAGAATCGCTCTGATTGGTTGACCGAACAAAGAAACACCAGAGAACAAGGGAAAAGCTACACGTGTACAGCTCAGCTGTTAGCTGTCGTCATAGGAACTACACTGTTTCAAGAGGATCTAGCGCATTGCATCACAGAATTGCTAATTATGTCCGCTAAAGTACACATACAGAAGAAATAGCTTTTATGTCCCCTAAAACACTAGTACAGTAAGGATACGGCCTTTTATGCCTGTTAAACCAACTACAGAGTACTTTACGGGGAAAACAACCGGTTAATTCCGCAAAAGCTTTTACACCGCTCCCAGAAAATGGGATTTAAGTCTATAAAATATAACAAATCACAGTTTCTAAAATATAAAAATACTCTAAACAGTTAGTCTTTCTTACGCGGACGGCGTTTACGCAGTTTTTTGAGGCTAGCAAGAGTCCTTTTCTCTTTGGGGCGAGCCACTTTACTAGGAGGGCTGTAACTCCTGGGTGAAGGGTGCAATACAATTGCATCAGAAGGTTTAGGATTACGATCGGTGTATCCGCCGGTCGAGGTACCTGGTTGATCGATATCAACTTCAGTGGAGCGAGGTCTAACGGCCTTTAGGGCGCGTCTTAGGACAGCAGCTCCTACGGGTCCTTGACGGGTCGTCTGGACAATGGCGGTAGGTGGACCGTGAGTGGTGAGAAACTTCCTCGGTTTAATGGTTCTTTCCAGCTCGCGTTCTCTGGCGCGATATTCGTAGGGCCGTCGAGATACTTCCTGTAACTCAGGGTGCGAGTTGATAAATAAATCGCCATACTCAGGGTCTTGACGGATGAAATTGATCAAATGGTATGAAGTAATATCGTTAGGATTGACGTTCCTAAGATATTTTCGAACAAATTTGGTGGAAATACACTCACCAACACGCTTCATTAGTTCGTAACTCGGTGTGCGTGTTTTTTGTTCCACAGACGCGAATAAATAAGGATGGAACGCGTAAACTCCCTCGTAAGAGCGTCCAGGATAGTAGCGATGGCAGGACTCACAATGTAAATCCGCGTTCGCTTCCCAAGCTCGGATGTAGCGCAGGGTAATCATCTCATCTACGCTTTCTAAATCGCAGTTAAAGGGGCAATTATAACTGGCATGTCCTTTAAGTTGACAGTGGTGGCATTGGGTCATAAATTGGGGGCAGACTGCAAAAATATGCGAGTTATTAAGTCTGCAATACGCACAATAGATCTCCATCATCGGTTGTTCGTGGAAATAGGAGCAGGGTACGTCTGAGTCCATAGGGGTGAAATGGTCTCTCGATGCGCATAATCGACAACGTTTTCGAGAAACATAGTTGGCGTGTCGATAATCGTATGCGGTGAGACATTGTGGACCTTGATACCACTCCAAGACGTAATCGTTATCACTGCTCCGGGGCGCTGTAGGCTGGATCGCTTCAGATTCTAAGCATATTGGTTCGTCTTCGAATTGCATAGCTGAGGTAGGTGCGGCTGTCTCCGCAAGCGGACCCACTGTCTGAACTTCCACGACAGAATAACCCGTGGGTATTCGGGGTCTTTGTATAACAGATGAATGTAAGTTCTGTATACAAACGTCCTGAAAGAGGGCAAATCCCGCGCTGTTTAGCTTCTCCGCAGCTGAGTCTCTTAGGCTGAGTTTGGTCAGAGCGCGGTCCTTGAACTGACTATCAACGTTACGGAACGGAGTCAGAAAGCGCCTGAAACATTCGAAGCGGATGAATTTATTGTGTTCATCTAACTTGGCGAGTTTGGTTCCAAGTATTAAGGGATGGGCGCGTATGGTACGACTGCACACATCGGCTAGCCAACCGGCAAGTGCTGCGTTTTCAAAGATCGTGTATATAGCTAAGGAGGGACGAAGTGGAACACTCATAAAGCTATACACGGCGCCAGGTGCGGTCAATGGTCCATCAAAGTATAAACGAGAATAATGATCTCCATATACTTGTTGGTAATTGATAGGATTTCCAACCTTGAAATTCCATCCGTATTCTTGAAAGGCAAGATGTCCGATGGAGGTTCGTTGTACTTTAGTAATGCCGCTGGGTGTATTGGCATACATAGTGCGGAAGAAACCTCGGCCTTCTGCCCAGGGAGCAATCAGCTGAGTATCAACGAAAGGGTATGGAATGTTCTCCATATTCCGAAAGTCGTTTTGTAGGTCTCCATAAACAGCTGAGCCGATTTTAAGGATTCTTTCGTTAAACAACATCTCGAGCACGGGCTGGGGTAACATCGATCCATCGATACCCATGGCCGGTTTGCGCTCGGTGTCGGTGACGTAACGCTGCGCGAGTTCGAATTGTCCATGTCGGAGTTTCTTTTGTGTCTCAGTAAGAGTTTCAAAAGAATAATCAATCACATCGGAACACGCTCGAGTAAATACGTGGGTAGAACCAGCGAGTCCTCGTATGTGTATCATCCGCGTAGTTCCCTGTTCTCCAACCGGAACGCTACCTTCGTTATCGTAAGTGACAACTCCATACATCTCGATAACGTTAAGAGTTTCGTTCCACTCTTTAGTGGCGTTTTCGAGGGTCATGCCCACTGGATGCCACAAGGTAGCGCATTCGCTTGCATTAGGTAGATCTCTATACTTTAAATATTGTGTGGTATATGTTTCCACATCTCCATATCGTTGTATTCTTTCCTCCTCGAAGATTCCAGTGTACTAATCGAGTTTTGATGAATCCATCAAGATTATACGGAGGTATTGTTTCTTTCTCTATTCTGGAAACATTATATGGTTTTCGAAATGAGTTTATTTTAACTAACTGATCCAGATGTTTCTGCAGTTGTTCGAGTTCGACAAGATCGAGAGGATTTATGAGTGGTAGAAACTTCAGACTATGTGTAGGATCTTCTGGTTTTACCATGTAATATTGTGTTAGATTGATGTAATAAGGGTGATCTTTGATCCCATAAAACGAGTCCGGTAAAGGTCTAGCGCGTATGTTTACATCGTGTACCATGCGACGGACAAGATCTGCTCTATTGTCCAGAGGTTCAACGATTATACCATTGACACGAGCGGCTTCGATGGGCGGACGTTGCAACATGGGAGCGTCAGCGATAAGATCTCGAGATCTTAGGTTGATATCAACCGGTTGGGGTTGTACCGTCGCAAAGAGTTTGTCTCCGAAATGGGGAACCATCGACGGATGAAGGATGGTTTTAGAGTAGAGATCTGTCATAAGGATTTGAGCTTCGGGTTGAGCTAAACCTGCTTCTTCTCTCTCATCTAGTTCTATATGTCTCTCCTCGAGCTGATTTTCCTCCGCTTGTTGTTGTAGACGCTCATCTAGGAACTCTTGTAAAGAGTAGGTTCGTCCACGTTCGATGTCCTCCTCGAGATTTTGTATTTCTCTATCGAACTGGGGTAAAACTAATTCCTTCACCGCTTGGACTTGTTGTTGCAATTTACATTTCTCCAAACAATCGTAAGTTCCCTTTCCGATTTTCTGCCGAATAGCGTCTAACGCGTTTCGTACGACGCTCTCTTCGACTTCCGTAACGGGTTGGATCGAGGTGAAGCCGGGACGGTTGTATGGGTTAAACGGCGATATTAGATGACCGCGTCCCAATCCAGCTAGGTAGGGTTGGCGAATATCTAGTGAGCCTACTACCGGAGTGCCACCGATCAACTGTTCGGGTAACACTAGATCTTTGAACAGTGAGTACAGTTCGGGAGGATCCGTGATACTATTAGGATCAAGAGTCTGAGGTCTAACTGAGGAATGAGGAGGTCTGACCGAGTATTCCGGAACTCTGATCATTGGTTTATTCAAGGATCGTTTGTGATGATCGTCGTAGGTGATACGTCGAATAGGTTTCGCTCGAAACTCCCATAAGTATATCGTGTAAAACTGTGTTTAGCGCAACGTCTCCGCGGATGTTTATGTCTTTCCATTTGCTGATTGGGTCTAGGGTATTCGTCGCAGTAATACCAAAGACGCACGTCCTGCAGGGGAAACGCGGGTGATCGTTCTCCAGTTTTACAATATTCCTCCATCTGTTCGAAGCTATCTGGGACGACAGGTAGAGTGGTCGATCGGCGGTAAGATACATCATAGTGAAATAGAGTCGTTTGAGTTCTATCATAGGATCATGATGTATACCTTGATGATATCGAGTTTCGAGATTTTGTTGGCTGGCAATATTGAGATATGTCTCTCTCAGGAATTCCAGATAATCGTTGAAGTCGCTGTGTTTATCCGGCTCTTCAACGTCTTCCCTTTCGAGTCTGTTTCGAATAGAGTTCTCGTGTTCTATTCTCGGTTTATCGTTCCGACTCCGCTGGGTATGATATTTAAATAAAACCATTTCCCTTTCGGTGTCTACGTCGTCCGTATCGTGTAAATCGATAGGATGGCCAGTAGTTAAGAAGTCCATATACGTACCATTACGATGCGTATAGCGAGCGGTGAACTTTCGATAGTCCAATTCACGCGTAAGTTGCTCCTGGGACATTGGCGGTTCGATATAACGACCATCATCCTCCGTAGTAGTTGGACCAGCGTCGCCGCGTATCAAGCTATCGACAAACGCTTGTAAAGGTAGAGTATATCGCTCCCTGATACCAAGATCATCTTCTATCAACTCAGTCATATCTGCTATGAGTTTATCAATATTATAATGAGTTTATATATTAGGCTAGCGGGCGTCGCTGCCTACCCCTCTTTTGCCCCCGGACAGTGCAAGATCATCAGCGCCGATGTACCGTCGTCGCTGTGCTTTTGCCAACGATGTAGCTACACAACGACAACGATAACCGGCACAAGTCACTCCACTGTCCGTCCCAAAGGCTTAGATGTACTTCAGGTTCTTTCTGGAGAGTTAGGGCTACTTTCACAATTGCGACTAGCTACTGTAAACACACTTTAGCAGTAACATTCACCTATGAACGCACAAATTCAACACAACTGCCACAAACTGTACACATTCGGGCCATTTGTCCGTTAGTCAGTACCTTCCAGAATGTCACTTTATTTATTATGTATCCTTGGATACTAGCAGTGCGCTATTTATTCCCTATGCTATTCAATGGGGCAAGCTTTCTATTGTTCTTTTAACTCACTTCTATTTCTAGCGTGGTTGTTGCCATGGTGACATTATGGAAAGCTAGCAGTAGAATTAGGGTAATTCTCATGCATACAGATCTGGGATGCTATTTAATAGTAATTCTTTAATTGTCAATATCCTCTCTATACATGATTTTATGAATTTTATCGGCTATTGACTATATATTGGAGATTCTCGCACACAAATACACTTAATAGTGTGAATCTCCGCTCCCATGATCTATTAATTAATGGAATTTTGGGAATGTTATAAATTGTATAAAATGACAATTTATTAAATTCATTAAAATATATGAATTTAAATTTATTCCCGTAAATTTTATTATTTAATGTTAAATAGACACAATTTTATTCCAGAACGTGTCTGGGGACTGGGATCCTTGATTCTAGGAATTTTGTCTTTTTAAGAGTATCGGTAAGTGCTACGATATCTTAATCGACTAGAATTTTAAAGATCCAAAATTCGACAGATTTTGTAAATATTAATAATTAATATTTAGGATGGGCACAAGTTTATTCCAGAACTTGTCTGGGGACGTTAACCACTGATTCTAGAATTCTGTCTTTCAAGTATATCGGTGGGTGCCGCGATATCTTAATCGACTAGAATTTCAGATGGTCAAAGGGTTTAACAGATTTATTTGCGTTGTACGCTACTGTTAAAGGGACATCACGCTACTATATGTATTATTTAATATACGGTATGAGAGCAATATCGCACGAAGCAATGTCAGTGAGAAGAGGCAAGTCGTTTCCAAGGTCTACCCAGAGCTTGGTTTAGCCGAGACACGAGGATCTGATTTTTGCATTCCTAATACTCTGCTTACCAATAATACTTAAATATAGTAGGAGCTTTATTGTACTTTAATAAGTACGGACATTTCATCTTACTGTAGTTACGTATTTGTAATGTAATACGGACAGTAAGGAAGGAGAAAAAGAATTATTTCTCGCCGTCGCACTAAATATATAATATATAAGTAATTAAGTAATAAACGCGAATATATATTGCACTAATCTACTAAATAATCGCTAAAATAACATTCTACTAAGTAAAATTAAAGAAAACGATTATAATAAAATTACATAATAATATATACATAAATATAAAAGAATAAAAACAAATATAAAATATAGTCATACACCCACTCCAGCCGTTGTTAAGTGGGGGAGTCCCTAGATGTTTGTTGGATTAGGGAGGTGGTCGTGGGAAGAGTATCTTGCCTTCCATAGTTTCCGGAGAGTTCTCTGTCTCTTTCCAGTAAACATAAGCGACCAACTGGGCGATTGAGCTGCTGTGTCTCGAAGACAATTCCCGGTTTCTTGAAGTTACGTCGCATGACGACGAGTTCTACCGATCGCACCAAACCGTCATCCGAGATGTGAGTCTCGATGATACGACCTGTCTGCCACCGCTTACGTGGAAGATCTACATCCACAATAAGAACCATGTCTCCAGCGCTGACGTTTTCTTGCTGCGCAAACCACTTAGTTCGAAGTTGTAGCGTGGGCAGATAATGTTTTTCGAAATGGTCAGCGAAACGACGGGATAACAACTGCATGAGTTGCCAAGTTTGCCGGCAGTATTCGTCTCCGTCTGTGATTTCCGATTGTGGGAGCATGGCTACAGGTTTCTTCAGTAGGAAGTGCGCGGGTGTTAGCGCTTCCAGGGAATCGGGACTCGATGAGACTGGCATAAGCGGTCTCTCGTTGAGATAGGCGGCAATTTCCTCCATTAACATCCGCAAAAGTTCGTCGGTGAGATACGCGCGGCAAGGCACTATAAAGTGAAATGCTGTCTTTACACTTCTTATTAATCTCTCCCAACTTCCTCCCCACCAAGGGGCGTCGGCGGCGTTGAAGGTCCAGCTAGACGCTGTTACTCGTAGCTGATCGTCCACCTGTCTTTGGTTCCAATCTTTGACGTAAGCTTTGATTTCATTGTTGGCACCAATGAAGTTTGTTCCCTTATCAGATCTCATCGTGTTACTAGTGCCAAAGCGAGCGATCTGTCGTCGTAAGCTTAATAGAAAGCTGTTGGTAGATAAATCGTTCACCATATCGAGATGGATAGCTCTACAAGTCATACAAACAAAGATGACACACCATCTCTTGACTATAGTCCTAGCACGATATACTTCAATAGGGCCAAATAAATCCACACCGGTATTAGTAAAGGGTGGTTCATAGAAGCTTACTCGTTCCCTAGGTAATTCTGCCTCTCGCTGTGTTAAAGGCCTACTGAATGCTTTCCTACAGGGTATGCAGTTCCTAAGAACTTGGTTCAGAGCTCTACGGGGTTTATAAAAATAATAGCGAGTTCGAATTTCGCTAAGAACTCGTTCTCTACCAGCATGATAAAGTTTGCAGTGAACATCTACAATCATCTTGACTTGTATTTCAAGATTTCTAATGAGTATGGGAAACTTAGTGTCAAAGGATAATGGAGCATTCGTTAATCTTCCTCCAACACGTATCAACCCATCTATCATTGTGCTAGAGAAACGATCCCTTAAGCGCATCTGCGGATTTCTCAACAACAGGAAATACTTATCGGAATCCTCATAGCATTGCAGGAGTCTCAGCATCTGCTTGTTGGTTTCTTCACGCTCCTGATAACTGATCTTCTCCTTCAGAAACCTGTCGGATATCTTATATTTGGGAAGATCTTTAATAACATGGACCTGCACCGATGTTATTGGAGCGGTATCACTTTTGGTCTTCATCCCGGAGTAGTGATGGTGAAAACATCTCTTTAAATATGTAACGGCCTTACAGAGCCGATTCCAGGAACTGTAGTGATATATCGCTCTCTGCAGAAGAGGTGAGAGTCCTTGCGAGACGTCTGGTATTCCAGATTTCCAATCCTTCTCACTGATTTCCACAACAAGTTTATTTGTGGCTGTGGGTTTGTGATCCAAAGCGTCGTCTCCGGAAGTATGTAGTACAGACAGATCTGCCATAGGTTTGAATAACTTCGATTTACTCGCCCGAGTTTTAGGTTTGACTTTCTCCGCTCCCTTGGCCTGTCTAATCTCTGTGGTAGTAAGATGAGGAGGCCATTCTTCTTCTTCTTTGTAGAGGAAGTCGGGTCCACCTAACCAGTCTGGAGTATCTACCAGTTCTTGTGGAGTTGCTCCCCTGGAGGCGATGTCTGCTGGATTAATCGTTCCGGGGCAATGTCTCCATTGATCCATCGTTGTGCGACTGAGTATAATGGCTACTCTGTTGGTAACGAAGACGCTGAACTGACAGACTTCATTGGTTATATACTCCAACACG
Source organism: Nemertoderma westbladi (assembly GCA_032718475.1). Taxonomy (NCBI): domain Eukaryota; kingdom Metazoa; phylum Xenacoelomorpha; order Nemertodermatida; family Nemertodermatidae; genus Nemertoderma; species Nemertoderma westbladi. The sequence goes on along the minus strand of JAUCBJ010000837.1, from coordinate 28,500 downwards.
AGTAAAGCGTCGGTCCAATAGACAGTTTTCTCCAGTGGATAGTCGATCTGTTCTGTTACATTCCGGCCGATGGCTGTAGCGTATAGAGCCGCTTTTAACTCCACTCGAGGAACTTTCAACTTATTGTTTATCAATGCCTTAGAGGTAACCAAGGCGACTTTGATTCCGTCCGGAGTTTCCACCCTTAGGTAGGCTACTATACCTATTCCCATATCGCTGGCGTCTCCAAACACATGGAGTTGATAGGAATACGTAGGGAGAACATGACCAAAATATGAACGAGAAATTATAAAGTTCTCGATGGCTGGTAGAGAATCTTCCCATTTCATCCACTTCTTTAATAATTCTCCCTTAAGTGGATCGTCCCATGAGTGGTTTTCAAGCCACATTTGTTGTACTAAACTCCGAGCAATCAATATAACTGGGCTAATAAATCCCAATGGATCGAAATAAGTGCTCAGGATACTTAAACAAATCCGTTTAGTACGAACTGGATTATCTTGCTGTTTTAGCTGGAAAAACAGGATATCTCTCTCTGTGTCCCATTTCAAACCAAGTGTCTTGGTTTCTGGAAGATCATCTTTGATTAGATCCAGGTCTTTCGCTCCTCTACCTTCTACTGGGATCGACTCCAGAAACTCACGGGAGTTGCTGGTGAATTTAGTTAATCGAAATCCACCTCTTTTTAAGCACTCTACCGTTCCTTTAGCGACGTCAATGGCTTCTTCGACTGATGGAAGGGACTTTAGATTATCGTCCATGTATATATCCCGTTTGATGTTGTCAATCACCTCTTTAGAGAAGGCTTCTCGGTTGTCATCCGCAGTGGTACGCACAGCTGAACAGGCGTTTGAAGGGCTTGAGATTATCCCAAAAGCCTGGATGGTCATCCAGTACTCCACCGGTTTCTGGTTGAGGTCTCCTTCAGGCCACCACAGAAATCGTAGGCTATCTCGATCCCTATCCAGCGCCTTGACTTGTAAGAACATGCCTTCTATATCTGAGGCAAAAGCGATTGAATATTGTCTTAATCTTAAGAGTATTCCCAACAAGGATTGGAGTAAGTTGGGTCCGGGTAACAATTCAGAATTAAGGGATTGGCCCATATAGAGGGCGGAGCCATCAAACACCACTCGTACCTCATGGGGTTTACCGGGTTTGGGAACGTAATGGTGAGTTAAATAATACGTTCTCTCAGTTGTAGGTGTTTCTTCCGGCACTCACTCCGCATATCCCTTGCTAATAAATTTCTTCAACTGCGGTTGATACATTTCTTTAGCTGAAGAGTTTGCCGTAAGGCGTCGATGTAGTTGAGCAATTCTTTTCTCCGCCAAGGGTCTGTTGTTTATGAACTTTGGTTCTCGCTTTCGGAAAGGTAGACCGATTTCATATCTACCTTGATCTTTAAGAAAACGTGTAGTTGTCTCTTGGATCTGCTTGGCTCTTTCTTCTTCTACCGATAGGGCCTTATCGTAGGAATTGGGCTCTACAGCCTCTTGAGTAAAGAATCGTACGGCGTTTTCATCCCGAGTCTTGGCATTATAACGTTCAATGACGTCATTCAGTTCGTCGTTATATTCGTCTCGGTCTAATGGACGAAGGTGCTGACATAAGTTCACTTGGTTTTGCCAAGTCTCGTTTTCCTTAAGGAGATCAATGGTATTCTCCTCGTCGAAGAGTTGGTGGACATCGACATTATCTAAGGAGTATGGTGTTTCCTCAGTTGGATCGTCTAACTCACTGCTCTCAACCTCCCATTCTCTTACTTGATATACCTGATCTTTCGGTAATCTTTCCATGAGAGTTCTACGGGAAGGGCCAGTAAAGTACCAACCCACTCTAGTTCTTCCCGCATAGGCTTATAGTGGTTGCGGTTGAGCAGGCCGTTTCTCCAATGTCTCGAGCGCCTCATGCGCATTTTGACCGATGAGTATTTGCACTCCAGGGTAATCGGTGTTGAATCTAGGTATATCAAGCTGCTGGGTGAAATCGTCCTCATCCCAGTTATAAGGTTCCACTTGGCTGGTAGCGAAGTTCTTTATCGCCACCAATTTTACTGACCTTATGCTATGTTCTCCTAGTTCATCCTGGGGGGTGGACAATGCACCTACATAATAATCCGCTATTACTGTAGATTTCCAAACCTGCATAATTCCTGAAATGTTTAGCTTAGTTCGGATCTTGGGTTGTCCAGCAAAGATGTCTTCGGCTAGTTCTTTGTCGATGAATGTTCCTGTGCTACCGGAATCAAGGAGGGCGTTCACTATATAACTCCTTGTAGGTCCGTGGACCCTTAGTTGTACTACAGGAAATTCTCGGATTCCTACATTGGAAGTTGGTGCTTTCCAAGATGGTGGTCGGTCAGAAGTAGTTAGGGTGAGCTCGCTGTCGGTGTCCTTTTCATACGTAAGTGCTCGATACACTGCGGTATTTATCATGTAACAGGATTCGTCTTCGTCGGAGAATTCCTCCGTATAGAATCCTTCCATCTCAGAACTTTGGTCAGTGTCGTTCACATCACTGAATTGGACATGCAGTTCGGAATCACTTACCTGACTCGGGCTGTTTCGTTCGAATTCAGTGTGCAACAAGATATGATGTTTCGCACCGCACTTTGCACACCTTGAGTCGGAGTAACAGGTTCGCCGTTGGTGTCCTTGTCTGAGGCAATTATAACACAACCGCTTATCCCACATGACTTCCCGTCTATCCGTTAATGATTTCTTTAGGAATTCATCACACACATTCAAACGGTGGGGCCCGTCACACAACGCACATTTCGGTTTGATGTTACTTACCTTATTTTGAATAACATTGTGCACACTCGTTCTTTCTTCGGGCTTTCTTACCTGAATTCTTTTAGGAGACGGAGGAGGAGTTTTTCTTACCTGTTCTCTCCTGTCATTAGTTCGAGACCTGAATTTACTTACGTCTTTGGGCGTTTTGTTGACATAATAAGATCTTTCAGTGTTTTTCCCGCTGTCCTCTCCTTGAGAAGCCTGGCTTTCGCCGTCGTCGGTATAACACACTGGGGTTACCTTTCTCCTAGAAACGGGTTTCTCACTTACCTTATTTTCCGGTGTCTTTTCTCTGGACTGCTTTAGGAGCTGTAATTTCACTTCTCCATCTAAGAATGACATGAGATCAGCCATGGTAGGGTCTCGTCGTTGTTGTTCCATCATATATAACACTTTCTTATCCCAGCGTGTACCTACTCCACCCTTCGGTAAAGTAGAGGCCACGGCTCCAATAACCATAGAACTCTGATATTCATGAGACTTACCTAGCCAATCTAATTGTCTACAGATCTCCTGAATTTCATCGGAAAACTCTATAATCCCGCTGCTAATGAATTTTCGGGGCGCTACCAATTTTGCATACAAATACCTAGCTATGTTATTCCTATTACCATACCTGATGTTTAGGGTATCCCAAACTTGTCTTAATCCATCTGGATGTCCAATAAACTTTAACGCCATTAACTTGGGAGATCCTTCCAAGCACTCGATGAAGAATCTAAGTTTCTCTCCGTTAGATAGCACAGAGTTCTGTATGTTATCTTTGTAATATTCATTAAAAGGTAACCATTTCATCTCATCTCCATTGAACTTGACGATCTCTCCCACCTTTACCGCTTGACGGGCTTCGGTTCTAGCCATTTGACGCGTAAAACTTTCTTGGGCCATCGTGTTATTTAATATCGAGTTATCGGTATATAAATTTCTCGGATTATTATCAAGTCTATATGGGATATCATTATCAACAGGTTTATAATTACCCTTAATAGGGTTTACTATGGGAGTTTCTACTTCGCTAGCAGTATAGATGCGTGTAGGCTCCACACCTTGCGCATGAAATACTTCAGACCTAACAGGTTGACACATTGTTACCGGGGTTGGTGGTATACCCTTTTGTGTATTTACTAATTTATCGCATTCTAACGCGATACTTTGCTGCACTTCTTGCAACTCTAACCTACTCTCTCTAATTGTTCCCTTTAACTGCTGCACAGTTCCCTCCATCTCCTGGGCCTGCTGAGAGGAGCGAGAATGTTGTTCCCTCAGCTGTCCGAGCAGGAGACCCATCTCCCGTCGTCCCTCATCTACCCACTCGACCGCCGAAGCGGGAGGCGCCAACGTTGTAGCGGGCGGACGAGGGACAACGGGCGACAAGTCATGAATATTTCGCTCGGAGTCCAGGACATGAACAATTTCAGGGGTGGTTCTGTGGGGCACAGGTAGCTTCGTGCTGTGCAGAGGGAATTTAGAGGTAGGTTCAGGGAGTACAGGTGTCTCTATCACCGAAGGGGTGGCTTCGAGAACAGGCCTAATTATTTCAGGCTCATCTACTATAGTAGGGAGTCTTTCTATGTTAATTATTTGGTCTGTGGGTTCTATACTACCTAAGTTTGTGTTATTTAGTTGCCTTCTAACAGCTGGGGGCAAATCAGGCAATTTCTGACGGTGGGACATTCTTCTACGTCTGCTTAGACGATATCTATTTCCTCCGCCTTCAGGATCGGTGGTATCGCCTTCCTCAGATGATGTATATCCCTGTCTTTTGGGAGTTGATCGACCCATCATATGCATTTGACTAGCTGTTAACTGTTAATTTATGCAGTCTTGATTCTCCTGAATGTTTTCCAATTCTAGTTGGGTGGTTTCTTCAGAGGCTCTCCGTTCTGCTTCTGCCACTGCCTCTGCCGCTGCCACTGCCGCCTTTCTTTCCGCTTCAGCCACTGCCGCCTTTCTTTCCACTTCTACCGCCTTTCTTTCCGCTTCTACTTCTGCCGCTGCCGCTGCTGCTTTTCTTTCCGCTTCTGCCGCTGCCACTGCTGCTGCCACTGCCGCTGTCTTTCTGTCTGCTATACGTTTTTTCTTTACTTGTTCTTCTTGGACCCTAGTGATGCAGAGGCGTTCATCAAATGTAGCTTGGTTCGAAGCTCTCATATCCGCATCGATTGCGTCCAACACAAGCTTGGCTCCTTCACTATTAGGGCTAAGTCCATCTAGCCTTCTCCTCAACTCTTCATCACCTACAAAGCGTTGATAGTCTGACAGATAGATGTCAATGGCATCCCTCTTATGCGGTTTCTCTGCTGTCGCTTCACTTTCCACTTGGGAAAATGTAGCGTCTGTTGATTCTCCATGGGTTGAGCGCTCATCCAGCTGAGCTTTCCACTGAGCCGTTCCTTGAACCTGGAGACTCACCCGTTGAAACCAAGTCTTTACGGCAACTTGCAACGACGTGTCTTGTCTTCTTTTAGAAGCCTCCTCAAAGGCCGATAAGATTAGCCTGATTCGTAGAATTCTTTCTCTAACTTGATAAAGCAGCTGTCACTGCTCTTGAGGTCCTTGGGGTTGTTGAAACAGTTGTTCTTTTAATCGCTCCATAGAGCGGAAGAATCCCTGTACGTATCCTGCTGCTGACCTCTTCCACACAGCTGGATCGATGGTTTCTTTTGTTACTCCTATCCTGTGTATGTCTTCCCAGGCAGCTTCCGATAAGTCAAACGGGAGTCCGGGTCCGGGGAGGTTCCATTGCGACTCAACAATAGACTTCAGTTCTTCCCTTGTGTATCCCGCATAACTATCCTTGGTCGATCGCTTACTTCTCGCCCAATCAATCTGGTGTTCTTCCACCGCAATCAATACCCTAGTGAGTACGGCTGCAGGAAGGATGAGAAGGGGATCCGAATAAACCGCATCCGTCATCTTTGCTCCGCGCTCGGGTGTCAGCTCTACAGTATCCTCACTACTGGAGCTGTCGGGCCGCTGAGAAATACATTCTCGGCTCGAATGTTGCTGCCGTTCCGCTGCTTCGTGGTCCCGCTTAACCTGAGCTCGAGTGCCTATGATAGACCTACGGTGTTGGACTAGCCTAGGGTGTGATACTACTACTGGAGGGATGATCTTTCTTACAGTAGGAGGTGAGTTGAACTTCGGTCTCACACGTTCCACACTCCTGTCTGGGTCACAGATGGTTGTATCTAGGAGACTGTCTGACAGGTTTTGCTTTGTGTCAGACATGTTTGTTTGTACAGTTGAATGTCTACTGCTATATTACAGTTTAAGCAAGTCTAGTAATTCAGTATCACTGTTAGCCTAGTAATTAATTACCGATACTGCTACTCAGTGTAGCGTGATATATATATAATATATTAGAATACTGGTATGCTTATAATATATATATAAGTATTATTACAGACTAGGTTTGTCACAGAATACCGGTATGTAATTTCAGCACAAATATATAGCAAAATATAATAAGCCTATCGTGAATACCGGTATGCAGCTTACACTTATAGTATATATAAGTATAATTATGAACTAGAATTAATTACAGAATACCGGTATAATTTCAGCCTAAATTTATAAATATATAATAGGCCTATCGTGAATACCGGTATACAGCTTACACTTATAGTATATATATAAGTATAATTACAGACTAGAATTGATTACAGAATACCGGTATGATTTCAGCCTAAATTTATAGAAATAAATATAATAAGCCTATGGTAAATACCGGTATGTCAATTATTTTAGAATAATTGAATTTCTGAAATTTTAGGGATTACTTGGTTACTTTGCTTTACTTGATTACCGTTATTTAAGCAGTAGTCCAACTGATATTTAGACCTAATTGTTGTATGACAGGCCTACTATTTTATAAATCGGTTTGATTTGATTTATAAGATATATACCTCTATAATGGGTTTTTGTCAATATTTGAAATAAATTTTATTATTTCTGGGAAATAGTCACTACACAGAAGCTGTACGCTCTCAGTGAAGTGCTACTCGTTGGACACTAAAACAAATAATTCTAATTTACCTAAGTTACTTAATACTACAAATTACGTACAATTCGGGGTGAGATTACAATCTCTAAATAAACACAAAAATTACAAGTATGAATTTTTAGGGTAATTTTACAAGAAGTCTACAAACCAGCCTAACAAAGGGTTAGAATATCTGGTTATTACAAAGGACAGGGTACTACGGTATTTGAAAATAACAAGCAGTAGTAAATATATTGCGTTGTCCAGATAGGAAAATACCACCGTCTGACGACTTATAGCCGTATCGCTATAAGTACTACGTTATGTATCACCTGTGTATCACGTTATGTTCCTACCTAAAAGTTAAATACCGCGGTCTACCAGAACCAACGTGCCTATTAACCACTTTACAACACAAATATACTGCCCACACACTAATCACCTTCGGAAAGCACTGTACACTAAACCCTAAATTAGGTACATGTACTTATACAACCAATAATCAGTAGTTAAAAAATACTTGAACAGCTAAAAGAACCACGGTATCTGCTGGAGTGACCGGGGCATAAAATCACCAGTCTTTACCTATGCCAAGCAGCCCTGATGTAGTACCGGGGTCAGTTTAACTATAACGGTATATATAACAAGCACAATTACTGTAGGAATAAACTTGGGGATATGAAGGTTGCGAATAATCGCATAAACTCTGAATAATAAATATTATGCTACGCGTACAGACTACTCAAACAAAATGCAGACCAAATACTGACAGACTACTATCAAGCCTAAACAAACTACGGTATATGCAGACTCCGAAATGGTTAGTTAGTATGCGTTCTAACCCAGTAGTACGACTTATTCTTTCGAGGGGGTTTACCTCACAGCTCTGGAAGCCCCTACGTTCCCAACTGGCACTTTATCGGACATACACTCTACATACACCGAAATCTCTTCAGACCTAACAACAGCCAGACAAAATCCAGCCTACAAATTATCTAAGTAATAAATATTACGCTACCCGTACAGACTACACAAACAAAATACAGACCAAACGCTGGCAGACTACTATCAAGCCTAAATAAACTACAGTATATGCAGACTCCGAAATGGTTAGTTAGTATGCGTTCTAACCGAGTAGTACGACTTATTCTTTCGAGGGGGTTCACCTCACAGCACTGGCAGCCCCTACTTTCCTAACTAGTACTTTTTCGGACATACGCTCTACACACACTACAGTCCCTTCAGACTTAACAACAGTCAGACAACAGTCCAGCCTACAAATTGTCTGTACAATCTGAGCAGGCTTACACGCCTTCTGCTCAATACTGGCCTACAAATAAATAAAACTGACAGAAATAAGTAAGCTCCAAAAGAAACAAGGGGTGTACAGTCCCTAATCTCTTAAACAGCCTACCGGTATACAATTTCACAATCGAATAATACTGCTGTACCTGTACTGCTGTAGGTACCGGTCCGGGTGGTTAGGTAGTCAGGCCTACTAGGTACCGGTTGGCCGGTACTTCAGCTTTATTGCCTACTGCAATACAGAAGCTATATCTGTTATTGTTCACGCTTTCAGACATTTAGCAGTTTAACCTGCCAAATTGGGATGTCTTCTAGATAATAGATCGTCTTTAGCCTATGACAAGTATTTGATACACTACATTAGCCGAAGCCAGTCTATGCGCGATCATTCACCCGCTGGATATACCCGGGAGACTGGATTCGGAAGCCTAACCGTATTGCGGGGTAGGCCTACTGTATTATTCGACTGATCGTAATATATATAATCTCTGACAAATATTATTCACTTTCTGGAAATATTAACAGTTCCTTTAGGACGTGGTGCTCTAAATATGTAAACAGAGTTATGACTTAAACTAGACACAACGGGATGGCTATAGATTCACGTATATGGCGCATTCTTTAGGAGATGCTTTGTTATCAGTCACAATCATACACAATACTGCACAATGCTGCACACTGATCTGCCGACCTTCACTAATTTTAGTCACATATAAAGAGAACAACAGACGGTACATGTAGTGCCTATGAAATAGCATTAGATTCACTTCAAACCACTTTAATGTAAGTCGCAATCGTTATATGTAACCGGTCTCTCTAACCTTCAGTATATCAAGAAGATTGGGGTGTCTGATTATTTATCAGTATTCCAAATATAATATTCAATATAATATAATATCCAAATATCAACAGATATAATGAATAACCGACAGTAAATAGCAGTAAAATGTTAAGTTAAGTTTGATTGATATGTTTAGTGAGATGCGAATTGGTATGGTTTGTTATGGTATGATAACAGATATACGTTCTATAATTAAGCCTACTAATGTTGGGCTAAAGACTGAAAACACAGAGATTCCAAAAGCCGGTCTTCTGGGCTCAGGACCAAATGTCAACATTGACCCATAATGCATTGCGCGATTTCTCGGAGGTTTCTGTATAAAAAGCAGGAGAATCGCTCTGATTGGTTGACCGAACAAAGAAACACCAGAGAACAAGGGAAAAGCTACACGTGTACAGCTCAGCTGTTAGCTGTCGTCATAGGAACTACACTGTTTCAAGAGGATCTAGCGCATTGCGTCACAGAATTGCTAATTATGTCCGCTAAAGTACACATACAGAAGAAATAGCTTTTATGTCCCCTAAAACACTAGTACAGTAAGGATACGGCCTTTTATGCCTGTTAAACCAACTACAGAGTACTTTACGGGGAAAACAACCGGTTAATTCCGCAAAAGCTTTTACAATTATCCTTCTAAGTGCCAAAATGGGCTCCATGGTCCCACGACCTTTACGGAACCCATTCTGATTTCCACGTAGCAGTCTCTCAATGGGATCCCTGATGCGATTTAATAGAATTCTATTGTATAGTTTTGCAGCAATCGAGATCAATGAGATTCCCCGAAAAGAACCATAGAGTGTTAGGTTGCCCTTCTTGGGAACTGGCACCAACTTATTTGTTTTCATTTCTTGTGGGATAGACCTCAAGAAAGCTTATGATACGGTGAATCGCAGCAAACTACTAATGAAACTGAAATATATGGGTTTCGATAACAAAGCGATAGCCTGGCTAGAATCCTGTACAAAATTATCATGTTAGTAAGACAAGACTTGGAGGGTTTATTATATGGATGAAATGTGGAATCCCGCTGTAACCTGAGTCCACGTACTGTACGAATGATTATGTTAGTAAGATGGGTGTGTAGTACGTATTTTGATAATTTAAATGGTCAGATTATATTGAGGGCGCCGCACCAAGTCAATGAATTTTGTTAGTTTCTGCTAGATAGACTGGTCAAACTACGGAAATGAAAGTCTACTTTTCGATATGTGTTTGTACAAATATGCAAACATGCGAACATTTTGATTAAAATACCGGTGACAACAATGACATAATTTGGAGACGAAGTGAGTATTACAATTTTGGGACAAAACGATAAATACATAACCGAGGCAAAAATAAGAGAGGGCAGGGCGTCAAGTACTAGCACAACCAACTCATGTGTGGAGTTAGTAAGAAAGTGAAAGTAATTGAGAGGGTGAGGATGAGAAATGGGTCGTTTACTGGCACTAATAACTCGCGATCAGAGTTAGTAAGAAAGTGAAGTAATTAACGAGAAATTGATTAAAGGCGGGTAAAGCGAGTGAGGTAAAGTAAATTGAGTGATATAAAGTGAGTGTTAAATGAAATGTTAGAACGTTGGTTGACACACCGCCCCTCTTGAAAGGGAGTGCCAAAAGGAGACATAGGAAAACCAACACGATATAGATAGAGTGATAGGGTGTACAAGTCTATGTTTAACCAATGAAATACTCAACCTCCACCATACTAAACGGGTAATATCAACGAGTTAGTACGTGTGAGTTAATGAGAGTGTTCCATGTTCGAGACAATGCAACATCGAATTTGAGTTTGAAACAATGTTACATCGAATTTGAGTTCGAAACAATGTTACATCGAGGTTGTGTTCAATCTGAGTTCTTCAGTCCGTTTCCGTCGTCCTCAGGTGTACATCCCCAATACGAGAGGATCTCATCTGGATCGGATCCCTCCAACAGACAAAGTTTACTAACGGGACGGAGAAGGTCAGACTTGTCGTAGGAAGCCACAGTGCGAACTCGTCTATCTTTACCGGGCCAAACCTCAGAAACTCGTCCGATTCTACACGAGTTTCTAGGGAGTTTCACATCTGTAATGATCACGACATCGTCCACCTTGAGGTCCACTTGGAACGTTTGTGGAGCATAGGGATATATTCCCGGATCCATATGTTCCAGAAACGATCAGACAGGCCCTGTGCCTGTCTCCAGGATTTGTGGCCGAATTCGTCTTTACGGTCAAACTTCCCCGGTGGGGTTAGTTGGACAGGGTTCCGGAGGAGGAAGTGCCGAGGAGTAATCGGTTGGTCGGCGGTCAGATTGTCTGTAACCAGGGTCAGAGGACGCGAGTCGAGGATTCCTTCTACCTCGGCCAGCACGGTACGAAAGGTGTCCTCTTTGATACGGGTTGAGTCCTTGGTGGTGACGTATAGGGAGTGCTTAACGCTACGAATGAGGCGTATGGGGGGCGAGCAGTGTCTGGAAATGCCAGGTGCAGTCCAATGTTCTCAAGTGTGAAGTCACTTTATATTGGTCAACTTGAGCGAGGGATTCTTTGAGCTCGGATTCGGTGCCAACAAAGTTCGTTCTATTGTCGCAATAGAGGTGCTGAGGGGTTTCCCTTGTAGCGATGAAACGTCGTAATGCGTTGATAAAACAGTCTCTTGACGGCGAAGTCTGGTGTGCACATCGTATATCAAGAGCCTGGGATAGTGATAATTCTTCGGTATAAGGATAGAAGAGCGCGCGTCGTAGGACATGGGTGCTCGCGCAACGCGGCTCCCTAGTCTCAGATATCCGTCGTCTTCGTCTAAAAAAGGAGATAGTTTCCGGATCGTACTCACCTTGGGGATTGGGGATCCAGTCTTTAGAGCAGTATACTCACCTGTGAAGCCAACTCGTTGAACGTACTGTTCAATGCGCTGTTTGGCAGTGATGAGCTCCGAGGAGGTCAACTTACGAGGACTACCGGGTTGTAGAAGACCACGTTTATGTCTTAGATATTCAAAGAAACGAACGAACCAAGACACAGTGCATTCAGGGGGAGAAGTAAGACTGGGTTTTGGGTCATTGAGTGTATCTAAGTCGTTAACATCAGATAGGGTACAATGTATTTGTGAGGTGTGATAAGTGTCAAGGTCATCGCCTGGGGCAAGATTAGGGTCACAGATTGACCATCCAAACGGAGTTTGGACAGCGTACAGATGAGTCTGGGGGTTCAGTCCCCAGCGAGATTGAAGTTGCATCAAGGCGACTGGGGCATCCTGTCCCAACAAGACTGTTACTTGAGGGATGTCTAAAGGGGGATGACTCAAGTCTAAGTCAGCTAAGTGGGGCCATTCTCTGATATTCCAATGCCTTGGGGTTACAAAGTTGTCTCTAAACCCTTTCATGACATCGAAAGTGACATTCACTAGTGCAGGGGTCCCATTACTGCTGACAGGAGAGATATTGCACTTGATAGCGCTGACTTCTATGAGTCTCTCTTTGTCTAGACAGGTACTAATTGGGATGGTCCTATACCGAGTGTAATGGAGACCTAATGGGGGCAAGTTTCAGTCATCGAGTATTGATTGGTCACAGCCTGGGTCAATCAATGCCTATGTTGTAAGAGACATTGTAGTATGATCTGAAGTGAGACGAACAGGGACTGTCTGTAGAACAGTATTTCTCTTTTGAAATCTGTGAAGTCAGGTATTTCGTGAAGACATAGGGGGGTGACTTGTCACGTGTTTGTTAGGGGCTGACGCAGTGGAGCGAGGAATAGGTGTGGATGTGGTAGCAGATGAGTGAGGAATACTAGTAAATGGCACATTGGGGGGATGCAATAGTGAATTATGTTTGTTCGACTTGCACGTCTTGCATGTATATTTAGACAAGCAGTCAGTGGTCAAATGGCCTTGTCCAAGACAGTTGCGGCATATGTCATGGGAAGGATAATTTGCGACAAAGTTATCTTTATCATGATATGTGAGGTTTAGGAAGGAATCACAGCCATAGATTTTATGACCTCCATCACAGTACAAGCAGCGAAGTCTATTCTGGCTGGTGGCACTGGCGGTTTGTGCTCCATCTATGGGTAACTGAGGAGCATTGGGAGGAAGGCTAGGTCTAAGAGGGGTTGTAGACGTAGTCCTAACTTGTTTTGGTACTGCTGAGGTGAGTGGAGGAAAGCTAGCTGGGGGTCGGGTCTTTGGTTTACCAGTGCCATAGTAATTAAATACGCTGACTTCCTGGTCTAGGAAGTTGACAAGATCAGAGACTCGTTTGTTGGTATGAAGTTTGGTTGCGTGGCGGGTCCAGTGATTAACCAGTTCGATAGGCAGCCTGGAAGCTAAGAGATCCATATTGCTGGGGTCATTCAACCGGGTCGAACTACCAATAGTGACACTGTAAAATGTATACTTCCCTTTACCAAAATTGTTTAAAAGCCCAAAAGGATTGAGTTTCTTATCACTATTACTTCGTGGTATATTACAAACAACACTTTCACTATCGTACAAATATTCACATGGTAAGAAGTTATTTAGTTCACTATAATAATTATCGTTTTCAGTATAATCACATTTACACGCTGTTCGTCCATTGAAATCACTAACTATTAAAATATTGGCTATTATTACGTTGCATAATTGGTAGACCCTATGCACATAACAAGTGTTGGTTGCATAATTGGTAGACCCTATGCCCATACAAGTGTTGTTCGCATAATTAGTAGTCTCTAGGCCCATGCTAGTGTTGGTTGCATAAATTAGTAGTCTCTAGGCCCATGCTAGTGTTGGATGCATAATTAGTAGTCTCTAGGCCCATGCTAGTGTTGGTTGCATAATTAGTAGTCTCTAGGCCCATGCTAGTGTTGGTTGCATAATTAGTAGTCTCTAGGCCCATGCTAGTGTTGGTTGCATAATTAGTAGTCTCTAGGCCCATGCTAGTGTTGGTTGCATAATTAGTAGTCTCTAGGCCCATGCTAGTGTTGGTTGCATAATTAGTAGTCTCTAGGCCCATGCTAGTGATGGTTGCATAATTAGAAGTCTCTAGGCCCATGATAGTGATGGTTGCATAATTAGAAGTCTCTAGGCCCATGCTAGTGTTGGTTGCATAATTAGAAGTCTCTAGGCCCATGCTAGTGTTGGTTGCATAATTAGAAGTCTCTTCGCCCATGCTAGTGTTGGTTGCATAATTAGAAGTCTCTAGGCCCATGCTAGTGTTGGTTGCATAATTAGAAGTATCTAGGCCCATGCTAGTGTTGGTTGCATAATTAGAAGTCTCTAGGCCCATGCTAGTGTTGGTTGCATAATTAGAAGTCTCTAGGCCCATGCTAGTGTTGGTTGCATAATTAAAAGTCTCTAGGCCCATGCTAGTGTTGGTTGCATAATTAGAAGTCTCTAGGTCCATGCTAGTGTTGGTTGCATAATTAGAAGTCTCTAGGCCCATGCTAGTGTTGGTTGCATAATTAGAAGTCTCTAGGCCCATGCTAGTGTTGGTTGCATAATTAGAAGTCTCTAGGCCCATGCTAGTATTGGTTGCATAATTAGAAGTCTCTAGGCCCATGCTAGTGTTGGTTGCATAATTAGAAGTCTCTAGGCCCATGCTAGTGTTGGTTGCATAATTAGAAGTCTCTAGGCCCATGCTAGTGATGGTTGCATAATTAGTAGTCTCTAGGCCCATGCTAGTGATGGTTGCATAATTAGAAGTCTCTAGGCCCATGCTAGTGTTAGTTGCATAATTAGAAGTCTCTAGGCCCATGCTAGTGTTGGTTGCATAATTAGAAGTCTCTAGGCCCATGCTAGTGATGGTTGCATAATTAGTAGTCTCTAGGCCCATGCTAGTGATGGTTGCATAATTAGAAGTCTCTAGGCCCATGCTAGTGTTGGTTGCATAATTAGAAGTCTCTAGGCCCATGCTAGTGTTGGTTGCATAATTAGAAGTCTCTAGGCCCATGCTAGTGTTGGTTGCATAAGTAGTAGTCTCTAGGCCCATGCTAGTGATGGTTGCATAATTAGAAGTCTCTAGGCCCATGCTAGTGTTGGTTGCATAATTAGTAGTCTCTAGGCCCATGCTAGTGATGGTTGCATAATTAGTAGTCTCTAGGCCCATGCTAGTGTTGGTTGCATAATTAGAAGTCTCTAGGCCCATGCTAGTGTTGGTTGCATAATTAGTAGTCTCTAGGCCCATGCTAGTGATGGTTGCATAATTAGTAGTCTCTAGGCCCATGCTAGTGTTGGTTGCATAATTAGTAGTCTCTAGGCCCATGCTAGTGATGGTTGCGGTTTGTGGAATTGGTAGTCCTTATGCCCATGCTAGCGCAGCAATCATAGGCTCCCATGCTAGTTCACAATATCATGTACATTCGAACACAGCATATCACTATATTCACAGTAGTAGGTCTACTTGGTAAAAATATATTGTAATAGATTTTTTTTTCGATTTTGTTTTAGATTTGGTAGTTTCAGACGCATAAATAATCGTGGTTTCGTTGAAAAAGTACATGATGAAGTCATGGATACCGGTAGTACTTATTCTATTCTATTATGTTCAATCCATTCAATCAGGCAAGTTGAAGCAATGGCGTTGCGGCTACTCATAAACGTCGCCATGTTACAGCGTGACGTTATGGCTGTTGTAGCTTTACGGCTACATACAGTCATGTTACGGCTACTCCGTTGTGTTGTTTTAATTTTCATTCCATACATTAGGATATATTACAGTATATCTGAAAGAATCTGGTAAGCTGAGTAACAAAGTGGTAACCTTCCTATAGAATAGCATTACTAGGCCATCTCTATCCATTTTTCATGAGTGCCAGATGGCGTTTTTATCATTGCGCCTATGGCGTTTTTTCGTTTAGGTCTATTTTTCGAGCCCACAGCTCATGGACGAAAAAGCGGAACATACCAGGGAGGGACCTTAAAATACGGTCAGCCAGCCACTGTGGAAATTTCATCAAAATCGTTAGATTAGTCAGCCAGTCAGTCATCAATTCTTACAGTAATCAAGTCTTACGATTTGCTAAACAATTTTTATTACAGTAATCAAGTCTTTCGATTTGCTAAACAATTTTTATTACAGTAATCAAGTCTTACGACTTGCTAAACAATTTTTATTACAGTAATCAAGTCTTACGATTTGCTAAACAATTTTTATTACAGTAATCAAGTCTTACGATTTGCTAAACAATTTTTATTACAGTAATCAAGTCTTACGACTTGCTAAACAATTTTTATTACAGTAATCAAGTCTTACGACTCGCAAATGAAAGAGTTTCAACAGAAAGCTGTCAGAAACATTTCTTGAAGTTTCTTTAACCCTATTAGTACCGGGCTATAAAATGTTGTACAAATACCGGGGGGGGGGGGGGGGTCATATTGACCCCCCCCCCCCCCTCTAAAATCTACAAATATTTACGAAAACGTCTGATTTTTTGTTTGTGCGTAGGTATCACTTGTCTGGATCCGACCGAAAAAAAATTTTTCGAAAAAATGTACTGGGGTGGCTATATTGCAGCACCAAAATTACAAGTAGTGCACAATTTTCACAAAATTTGAAAGTTACATTTTCGGCTAATTATTTTTCAATACAGGTTTTCTGGGGTGCAAAATACATTGGAAAATATTTAAAAATGATATGATTACTATAAATGGCTGTTTAGTCCTCTCTGCGTAGGAAAAAAATGAAAAAAACAAGTAACCAGCACTTTTCAGTTAGAACACAAAATTTTTAATTCACTTATACGATGCTATAAATTCACATTTTCAGGTTTTCGAGGGCGCTGATTCTAATGGAATACATTTCTAATATGCCAGATCATTGCTACTTGTATTTTTCGGCGTAATTTGGCAAATTTTGGTGCTAGCACCAAATTTCGTACCCATCACCAAAAAGTACAAGTTTGCGATGTCCAGTGCTGTTTTTATTGTTTCCATCGGATTCAGGACCCTCATAAACCCGTATAACGCAAGAAACAAGGTGATACTATCTACTTATCAGTTTGCATATTTTCCAAAATTTGGTGCTGGCACAACAATTTTCACCCACCGGCGAAAAATAAAAGTTTGAGAACTCTTATGAAATTTTTACTGATTCCATTAAATTCAGAACCATCACAAACCCGTATAACGCAAGAAACAAGGTGACACAATCAATTGATATATTTGATGGTTTTCAAAATTTGGTGCTAGCACCACATTTTGCACCCACATCCGAAAAATACAAGTTTGAGATGTCTAGTTCGATAATTATATTTTCCATTGAATTCAGAACAGCCATAAACCTCTAAAACGCAAGAAATAAATTGTCACAAGCAATTTTATCTATTGAATGGATTTTCAAAATTTCGTGCTAGCACCAAAATTTGCACACAGCACCGAAAAATACAAGTTTGATACGCTTGGTGCAACTCGTATATATTTCATCGAATCCAGAACCCCAAAAAACCCTAATTGCGTAAAAAACAAGTTTCAAACAATCTATTTACAAAATTGACTTATTTCAAAATTTGGTGCTGGCACCAAAATTTGGCACCCACCGAAAAAAAACAAGTTTGAAATTTCTAAATCAATTTATATGAATTCCATCCAATTTCTAACACCAAAAAACCGGTGTAAATAAAAAATTGAGATGTTACAATTCATATTTAATGAAATGTAATTTTCAAAAAACGTCTCAAAAAAAGTGCCAAAAGTAGGGTTCAAAAATGGTGCTATAACTCGAAAAGTACCCAATATTTTTGAAAACGGTTTTCACTACTAGGAAGACAATAGATTTTTAGGAAAAGTCATAAAATTTGCGTTTGTTTCAGAATTATAACAAAAAAACCACGGGGAGGGTCATATTGACCCCCCCCCCCCGGGTTTAATAGGGTTTTAATCCATGAAAGAGTTTCTACAGAAAGCTGTCAGAAACATTTCTTGAAGTTTCTTTAATCCATGAAAGAAACAAGGTTTCTACAGAAAGCTGACATAACTTTTCTGGAATTTACTTAAATGCATGAAAGAAACAAGGTTTCTACAGAAAGCTGGTAGAACTTTTCTGGAATTTACTTAAATGCATGAAAGAAACAAGGTTTATACAGAAAGCTGGCAGAAACATTTCTCCCACTTATTGTCCAGGGAGGAGAAACATCAGCTGCCCAGAATTGATAACAATTAATTCATAACTAAAATCTTATGCTAGATAATCCAAACTGAGAAAAGTATTACTGGAAAAGAGAGTATAACTGTAAAAAGTCTTTTAAAGCTCCATTATGGTATTACCAACCAAGGTCTAAAAAGTCATCTACTCCCATTCTTTTTGTCTTTGGTTTGTCTTTGGTTTGTATTACTTAATTGACCTCTCCGATATCCAGGTTTAATTCCATCCTACCCTTTTTATAAAGGCGAAAGAAGATCCTGCTCTAATTCCTAAAAAGCAATCGCATTATTATCATCTCCTATGAAGACTTACACTAGCATATTGTTTCACAGGCTTTATTTATGTCTGGGCAGAGCAATGGGCGAACTCTTGGGTGTTCAACATTTTTTCTGCAAGGCACACTCTGCACTAGGCGCAGTACGTACATGCGTATCCTCCAATGCAGATGGAGGTCATTTATACAAAGCCCGCGCGACCCAATAGATAGGTATGTTATGATCTAAACTATCAAGGTTGGATGTTAGTCGCAAATTATCAGTGGAATGTGCAACTTTTTGTCATAGATAAATTAACTCTTATAGCGATACCAACAGTTAATGTAAACTTAAAAGCAATGAAATTCCACTGTGGTGGATGACTACTAACTACTATATTTACCAAATTATAATTTACAAATTAATTTAATAGATGATTGTGAATATAAATCATGGTGGCCTTTAAATTATGACGATCGTGGTGATGAAAAACTAGGTAAATTCAATGGGATATTGCATGGAGCTGTAAAATATGGTCCAGGACCAGGGGGGATTGAAGATCAAGCAATGGGATTTCATCATGGTTATGTGTCAATTGGCCATGGGAGTGATGAATTAACCTCTGAGACATTTACAATGTTGATGTTTGTAAAGAGGGGTGGAGGAGGAACTGGACCGATATATGAATTTGGTTCGAGTTCATCAATTGGTTCACATTTCTGGAGTCATGGTGCAATCACCTCCCTGTGGTACAATCCCATGATTACTGGTGTTGCAGGACAAGAAGTTACCAGTGCTGTTGTTCTAGATGAATGGCATATGGTTGCTATTGGAAGAAGTGAGGTGAATAGGCAACAATTCATTTACAGCCGACGTGTAGGTACTAATGTCCAACTCAGAAAGGAGGTTGAAACAGTGAACACTGAAAGATGTCCTGTAGATATGTCTAGTGATCTTAATTTAGGGAAACGTCTTCAAGGTGGACATGCATATCCCGGATATATTGCCCATGCACGGTATTACAACTGCTACCTATCAGAGGAAGAACTTCAGGAGACTTTTCATCAGTTGTCCCATCATGGAATAAAAGGTTAGTTTAGTTTATTTATGATTATTATTGTTATGTTACATTATTATAAAATAATAAGTACAGCATATGTATATAAAGATTAGAACAAGATTTAGAGAAGTTTTTTCTCCAGTTTCCACCCGCAATAATGTTGCAATATATATTTAAAAAAATAGTATTATAATATTAATAGTATACATTTATTATAGGAAGGGATCTAGGGGTCTTAACCTCGAATGATAAGTTTTTTTATTTTGCCGAAAATAACTTATCTTTTATTGGCGCAATTGTAGGACTAATCCCAACACATGCATACTTTTTAAAATTGTAAACTTTAAAAACTTTAAATTTGTACACTACCCGATTAAAAAGTACGCATGTGATGGGATTAGTCCTACAATTGCGCCAATAAAAGATAAGTTATTTTCGGTAAAATAAAAACTCATCATTCGAGGTTAAGACCTCTAGATCCCTTTCTATAATAAATGTATAATAACAAACACCTCGATAAATTCAGCTTGCCAACACATTGTTACTATTAATATTAATATTGTAATATGGAATAATTCTAGATTAACATAGCATGTCACCCATAGGCTAACATTATATTATTCAAAACCAAAGATTTCAGAATTCCCTGCCTAGGCCTTGGTGAATTCTCTCCCACTTTCTGGCATAGTGCAGCTCTGACGTAGAAATTGCATTTATATCTAATTTATCCAGTTCTAGAATTCCGCATAAATTACCAATGCAATTAAGATTTGCACAACTCTTACTACTGTACAACAGTAATCACAAGTTACTAAATATGATAACGACCTAACATCTATCCGACACAAAAGTACTACTATAACAAATATGAATAATATTTGAATAATATTTTAACAAGTATACTAACAAGAATGTCTATATAAAACTAACATATGGTGGTAGAAACTACAATTCTATTCACAAAATACATACTCATTGGGAAGATTATTATTCCAAGTGGTGCACAAATGGTGACAATAGGGTTGGAGCGTGAAAAAGAAAATCGGCTGTTGTTCGCGCTTTTAGACCTTTAGCAGTTTAACCTGCCAATTTTAGTTGTCCTCTTGTTTATAAATCGACTTTAGCCTTTTACCAATTACCTAGTGTACTGAAGTTACATCAGCCGAAGCCAGTCCGTGCGCGGCGTATGACCCACGGTGTGGGAGACTGGATTCGGATTCCTTGGGAGTTATTGCAGTGTAGACCTACTGTATTATTCGATTGATCGCTACTATATAATCTCTGACAACTATATTTACTTTCGGGGAAATATTAACAGTTCCTTTAGGACGTGGCGCTTTAAGTATAAAAACAGAGTTATGACTTATACTAATCACAACTAGATGGCCACAGAGTTTCGTAAATAGCGCATTCTTTAGGAGATGCTTTATTAACCTTCACACTACTTCACACTACTTCACACTACTTTACACTAGTTCGCACTAATCTGCCGACCGTCACTGAATTTGATCATATATAAGGAGGATCGCAACTGACACATGTAGGGATTATGAAATAGCATTTAATTCACACAAAACCACTATAATTTAAGTCGCAGTTGCTACCGGTAAACTCTATTCCTCTTACCTCAGTAATCAATAAGATTGAGGGGTTTATGATTATTTATCGGTATTCTCCAAATATAACATCAATATCCATTAATATAACAACAATTAATACTATAAACAGAAGTAAAATAATGCGGTGAACAGTCAGTATGTGTTACTTATGCAGTTATGAAATGTTCGGTAGTATGCAGAGGAGTTAAGTTAAGTAAATGTTCAATGTTAATAGATTTACGTTCTTATAACCAAGGCCATCTGATGTTCCTAGGCCAAAGTCTGAAACTTCCGCACAGAAGCACAGAAAATTCTGAGTTGGTTCTGATGCTCAGAAAATATTAAACAAAGACCGTAATGCATTGCGCGAGTTTCCATAGGTTTCTGTTAGATATAAAGTGAAAATTGCTCTGATTGGCTGAATAAGGCAGAACAAAGAACTTCCACGTCCACAAAGAATCAGCTGACAGATTTCGTCATCTTGGTTCTAATTCCTTCCCATCGCGTAGTTGGATAAATTTAGGGCTATTTTAGAGTATTCTGCGCATTGCGTAAAAATGACTTGTTATGTCCGCAAAAGCTTTAACAGCTGTGATTGAAATGGCGATGCGAGCGAGACCCTTATTGATGCTGTTGGTGTGGCAGGGGAACACACCCTGTAATTGTGGGCAGCAGTTAGAGTCGTGCCATGGTGGCTGTTACTGTTGCATTGGGGTTTGGGGAAGAGTCCTCTGTGTAGAGATTCACCAGCCTGGATGAAATGGTAAATGCGCCTCAATCATCCTTCCACAATGGCGAGGAATCCTTCTCAGTGTCGAGGTCGTACTTGGGCACTGGTGATTGTAAGATGAAACATCATGGGTCTCGGTTGTCACCTGGCATTATCAGTTCGATAACAGTGATATTTATTGCTCACAAAAATATGATAAGTCATTGTAGTTTAAAATGATATTAAACAGAATAAAGCGGAAAAGCAGAGTCTGAACTTCGTCCTGTAGGCCTATCGCATGCGAATAGGTGCAGTGATGGTACTGCTGTACTGATATCCTACAAACTGTGCCATGTCTAATCAAATTAAAGAATGAGCGTCCTTAGTTAGGCCTAAGGCCGTATTCACATAACTAGACCATTATCTACTGTACAATAATATGAAACTATGAAACTAAAAAAAAAATATTAAACCCCGGAAGTAACTGACGCTGAGAAAGAGGATGATGCCTGGTACAATAAACCAATTACTGAGGCGGAAATCTCCGAAGCTGTTAACTGCACTTCGAACCACAAGGCATGCGGGCCCGATATAATATATTACGAGCACGTGAAAGCATAACTTCCAGTAATTCTCCACATACTAGTGATCCTCTTCAACGCATGTTTGAACGTCGGAAAAATTCCAATAAGTTGGGCAATTAGTATAATTAAACTACTGTATAAAGGAAAGGGAAGCAAATCAGCCCTGGACAACTATCGGGGAATAGCTCTCATTAGTGATTTTCTCAAAATCCTCACAAAGGTTATCAACATACGGGTTATCGCACATATAGAAGGTCTACTCCCTGCTATGCAGTTCGGGTTCCGACAGGGAAGATCAGCCATACATGCTATAAAGCTTCTACTATCGGATATATCTGCAACAATCAAAGCCCCGACGTCACACAACTCACAGAAAACAATATTTGTCCTATTTATAGACTTCAGAAAAGTCTTTGATTGGTAAACATAACTATTCTAGTGTATATAATCTACAAAATCTTTGGCATCAAAGGAAAAACACGCAATCTAATAAAGGCCCTCTTGAAATACTCTGTGAAAATCGTTGACTGTATCAAATTTTCTAATGTAATTGTTCAACTTCGGGGTATTTTGCAAGGGGATTCTTTGTCACCTTCTTGCTTCCTGATGTTTATTGCGGACCTGGCACAAGTTCTCCAACAAATAGCTTCCACCATAAGATTCATATTTTTTGCTGACGACCTAGTTATATACTAGCTAAAGAACAGTGACCAAAACGCACTAAACGAAATCTACAACAAATGGTCCATTAAAAACTCGATGTAATTAAATATGGGGAAAACCAAAATAATTAAATTTAGAAAAGGCAGTCGAACATCCAGGGCAGATGTATTCTACTACAACGGCATCCAAGTACCATTATGCAACAAATACGAATACCTAGGGGTCACCCTACAACCATCGTTATCGTTCTCACGACACATAATCCAGAAGAAAAGGAAAGCTCTCTCAGCCATAGGAGGCCTAAAAGATCTTCACCATGTTTCTGTTAACACTATTCTAACTATCTTCCAAATGAAAATAGACTCTATGGTTAATTATGCCTTCACAGAGATCGCCAAATTCTTTACTCTCGCAAACCTTATACAAATTGATATTATCAAATCAACTTATGTGAAACGTCTTCTTGGTTTGCCAAAAAATGCCTCTTCCACCATGGCCCTGAAAATGATTCCAACGAACAAATACACTATTCTTCCAACAATATTCTTCCCCACAAATCTCAACAACAACCACTGGGTATTAGCTATCCTCTGCCCCCTGCGTTCGTCTATTCAGTACTTTGACTCACTTGGGGGTTTTAACAAACAAATTGTTAACAATTTGTCCGAATGGATAACCCTTGAGGCCAAGAGGTATGATATAACCATACCAGACATCTACACCGAGCCATCAGTACCTAGGGTACAATACAATAGCTATCAGTGTGGGATCTATGTATGCAGGTATGCCAAAATGTGCCTGGAAGGTTCTGTTGCACAGTTTCCAAGTACTAATGACTCTACTATAAATAAATACAGACTAGAACTTTCAGTGGTAGTCAGAGAAAATGCTGTGAAACAAAAAGAAGGCCGCCCTTTAGTCTCAAAGTCCACTTCAGAGGTACACTACCCCCAAGAGGGAGTGGAAAAGCTACTCGGCGAAACTCGGCCCCTGATAATGAACCTACAGTGCCTTCTTGCCCATCTTGCCTGCTTCCATATGGTCGCAAGTGGACAACCACTTGCAGTAGTTGTTCTTACAGGTACCATGGTTCATGTCAGGGTCTTACGAAAAAGACGTTCTTTCAGGTTGCCACAAAGGAAGCTTCCTTTATTTGCATACTGTGCAAGCAATTCCAAGAGCCACAAAAGATAAATTCATCTTTCAGACCCAAACCAGACCAACAAAAACCTCTAGTACAAGCCTATCCTATACCATACACAAAGATTACTGACAATGCCAGCGCTTTACCTGCACCAGAACCCAGTCTACCTAACTTCATCCCAGCTCACAAACAATCGTTTCTCTGGGGTTTGATTTCAGGTGCAGAGATTTGTAACATGGTAGATTCCCTCTACACCACTGTATCCCATTGCCGTAAAAACTGTTTCAAACTGCCTTCAGGTAGGGCAGGAAAGGACTATGTTGTGGAGATGAACCGCATCTTAGGCAGATGGTCAACAGCTTCACCTCTCGACGGTGTAGCATTTAAGCTTGTAGCAGTAATGCCCCATCTGCTCCTTCAAAAGCCTCATGCGAAATCTAAGGCAGCTGAGCATAGCTGGATCTTGACATTACGACAATAACAGTGGGCCAATGGTGAGTTTGATTCACTTCTTAGAGACGCTGCTGCAATCCAATCAAAATTACAGGAATCATATCCCAAACGTCATCCTGAAGACAATGCAACATTATTCAGCAAGCTCATGTTTGCAGGAAAGGTTTGCAGCACTGAGACTGTTAGACAATTCTGCTGGAGGGTTTCTTGAACTAAATAGCAGTGTAATAGATGAGCTGAAAGCTAAGCACCCACAGGCAGCCAAGTTCTCACTTGATTCGGCATTGAGAGGGCTCATTGATTCAGTTCCCCCCAGCACTTTTGCTGCAATAGATGAAGAATTTGTGTTTAAGGCTGCATTACAACTGCGTGGTGGTGCAGGCCCTTCAGGTCTTGATGCAGAATGCTTGAAGCGCATTCTCTGCTCTAAAGAGTTTCGTCCCCATTCAACTGACCTCTGTCGAACGATTGCAAGGGTAGCACAATGCCTAGCAACTGAGTTTATAGATCCCTACTCTGTTGAGGCTCTGGTAGCTTCCAAGTTGATCCCCTTAAACGCCCAATAGGAGTGGGAGAGAGTCTCAAAAGGTTAATAGGTAAGCTAATTATTACTTGCCTTCAGGAAGAAATCCAGTGTGCAGCCGGACCATGCCAGACAGCAGCTGGACATCCGGCTGGTATTGAATCTGCTATACATGCTATTAGTGAGGAGTTTGGTGATAAAGACTGTGAGGCAGTCCTGATGATGACGGAACCAACGCATTTAATTTGCTAACCGTTCTATTGAATGTATCAGTATTTAATCGATTCATAATTGAGTTAAAATTAGCACCAACAAATATTTCGAAGTAAAATATAGATATACATATAGGATAAAAGGCCGTTTAAAAAATAATAATAAAATAAATAAGTTATTCAGTCACAGATCATTCTCAGCGGAAGGTAATTGTAATTTATCTAATTATATATATAGAACCTTGATATCGTCTTAAAGTAAAGTAAAAGTAAATTTTCTTCGGCCGATAGGCCAGGGATTACGCACAAAGTCTGACGACTTATTTCCAGTGCGGTCCCCCCAGAACTTTACTCCCCAGAGGAAACTCCAGTACTCATTTAGCTACCACTTAAGGATGCAAGGCAGAGATGAGCCCTGGCTGGTCCCTTTAAAGCATTCGTGCCGAAACGAAAACTGCCCTGGCCCATGTGAGGATCGAACCCACGACCTACGGGAGATGTGAATTCAATGCAACCACTACACCAAGGTGGAACCTGGTCTTATGCAACTTTTGAACAAAAAATGGTTACCCCTTGACTATATCTTATGGATATTTGACATTTTTTGAAAAAAAAATCACAAAAATAGGGAATTGAAAAAAAACACATCCCTTTTCTCACAAAAAGTACCATAACATACAATCACTATCATATGTTCTTAATTCTAGTTCAAAAGTTGCATTATATGGTAGGGAACCATCAGTACTAATTTTATGTTATTTCAACAAGCCATTCTCAAGATAAGATATATGTACTCCAAAATGAGGTGATGGACAGAGGCCACTTGTTCCACCCTGTTCGCGCTTTCAGACCTTTGGCAGTTTAACCCGCCAAATTAGAATGTCTTCTAGATAATAAATCGCTTTTTAGTCTATGACAAGTATTTGATTCACTACACTAGTCGAAACCAATCCGTGCGCGACCATTCACCCGCTGGATATTCCCGGGAGATTGGGTTCGACGGTTTAATTTTTATTGCTATGTAAGCCTAATGTATTATTCGACTGACAGTAATATATAATCTCTGACAATATTATTCACCTTCGGTAATATTAACAGTTCCTTTAGGACGTGGCGCTTTATCTATATAAACAGAGTTATGACTTAAACTACTCACAACGATATGGCTTAATTATAATTCACATATATGGCGCATTCTTTAGGAATTGCTTCTTTAACAGACTCACTCATACACAATGCTGCACAATACTGCACACTAATCTGCCAATCTTCACTGATTTTAGTCACATATAAAAGGAACACAGACTGAATCATGTAGGGTCTATCAAATAACATTAGATTCACTTCAAACCACTTTAACATAAGTCACAATCGTTTATTTGTAACCCTTCTCTCTTACCTTAGGTATATCAAGAATATTGGGTTGCGGGGTTATTTATCGTTATTCCAAATATAATTATTCATCAACCATATTATGAAGAACTGACAGCAAATAGCAGTATAAAACAACAAGTCAGTACCGGTATGTACTGCACATAGGCATGAGATATTCAAGTAGTCAGTTGTTTTGTATGTTAAAGGATATATGCCCTTTATAATTAAACCTACCAGTGTACGACTAAAAAGCAGTACAGCACAAAAATACTTCCAAGCCGTTCTTTCTTTGGCTCAAGACTGAATGTAAACACTGCACATAGGCATTGCGTCATTTCTCGGAAATTCTCTGTACAAGGAGCCACAAAAACGCTCTCATTGGCTGACTGAGCTGAGAGACGCCGTAGAACAAAGGAAATCAACACGTATGAATGTCAGCTGTTAACCGTAGTCATAGTAACTACTGTTCAAGAGTAGCTATCACCCTTTTGCGTCACGAATTGCCATAGAATCATAAAATATGCCTTTCACAGTACACATACGGAGGAAATAGGTCTTAGATCCTCTAAAAACACAGATACAGCAATAATACGGTCTCTTACACTTATTAAATCAACTACAGAGTATTTTAATGTAAAAGATAATAAAAATAACGGGGCAATTCAGCAAAGGCTTTTACACCGCTCCCAGAAAATGGGATTTTCAGTCTATAAAATATAAAAATCACAGTTTCTAAAACACAAAGATACTCTAAACAGTTAGTCTTTCTTACGCAGACGGCGTTTACGCAGTTTTTTGAGGCTAGCAAGAGTCTTTTTCTCTTTGGGGGGAGCCACTTTACTAGGAGGGCCATAACTCCTGGGTGAAGGGTGCAATATGATTGCATCAGAAGGTGTAGGATTGTGGTCGAGGTATCTGCCGTTTCGATATGCTTCTCCTCGAGCTGATTTTCCTCCGCTCGTAGCTGGATACGTTCATCCAAAAACTCTCGCAGAAAATAGGATCGTCCAAGTTCGATAACTTCTTAGAGATTCTGGATTTCCCAAACGAATTGAGATAAGGCCAATTCGTGTATCGATTGGACTCACTGTGATAACTTACGTTTATCTGAACAAGCGCAGGTTTCCCTTTTGATCTTTATAAAATAGCGTTTAACTCGTTTCGTACAACGCTCTCCTTCACCTTGATGAGGGGTTGTATCGCGTTAAGCGTGGACGACCATACGGTTGGATAGTGATATTAGGTGTCCGCGTCACAATCCGGCTAGGTAAGATGGGCGGCTAGCTAGAAATCACTGTCGGAGTGTTACCGATTAATTGTTAGGGTAGCACTAGATCTTTGAACAGTGAATACAGTCCGCGAGGATCCGCGACACCACCAAGATCGCAGGTCTGAGGTCCAACTAAGGAATGAGGAGGTTTGACCGAGTACTCCGGGACTCTGATCGTAGGTTTACTCCAGGATCGTTCGAGCCGAGTGAGCATAGGTGATACGTCAACAAGTTTCGGTTTACGTGGATGTTTATGTCTTTCCGTTTATTAGTTGGGTCTAGGGCATTTATCGTAATAATACCAAAGACGCACGTCTGGTAGGGTAAACGCGGATGATATTTATTTGTTGTTACAATGCTTCTATCAAGAATTCCAAATATATGTTGGAGTTACCGCGTTTATTTGTTTCTTTAATGTCTTTTCTTTCGAGCCGATTTCGAATAGAAATTTCGCATTCGAATTTCAGCTTATGGTTCCGACTCCGCCGGGCAGGATATATAGTCGACATAGTCCGTATTGTGTAAATTGATAGAATGACCAGTAGTTAAGAAGCCCATATACGTACCATTACGCCGCGTATATCGAGCAGCGAATTTTCTATAGCCCAACTCGCGCGAGC
>JAUCBJ010000835.1:0-34704 GCA_032718475.1 Nemertoderma westbladi | reverse complement strand
GTCTCATTTATTCACATAGATAATAAAACGTTAATGTTAAACAATACCCACCACCAGCCGACGTTACTAGGCAACCAATATAAGAGGGAAATTTAAAATGAAATCCTTTGCCCGCCCCCAACACAGAAACAGTCTCTATGGTGTATGGAGCATACTACTGTATTTACCCCACCCTACCGAACTGCGCCAACACCCCAGGGTCTGAGTCCGCGTTAGCCAACCGGATCGATGAGTCGGTGACTGCCTCCCGCACCGGTCGCCTAGCAGCCGAACGGTACCCGCGTAAACACATTAATGACGACCTGAGGAGGGAGAAACTGATTCGCCGACGTACCCATGAGACGCACTCCGGATAGGGAACCTGCCGTTTGTCGGACAACTTCACCGCCAGTCGTTTGACAAACTGATGGGCAGCTGGTGCCATTCCGCCGAAAGCAGAGAAAATTAAGGGAGTGAAGGTGGAGTGTTCCACCTCGCGTAATCTCTCCTCGTATTTCCGGCACTTCCTCGCCTCGTGGTGGAGATGGGCGGCGTCAATCGACATCGCCGCGTTGGTGTCCGCCAGCGGGTTGAACACCGACACGTCGATAAACATTTTCTGGTAACGATTGCCCCAGAATCCGCTCACCGACACGTCGAGCCGCGCCAGCTGGTCCGTCGAGGTGGAACGGAGGGAGAAGGACTCCCCCGTTAGTGGCTGGAGCATCGGTTCGACTGCCACACTGTGGGCCACCTCGGTTAGGGTGTCGGCGACGAAATCGCGGATCTCGTTGTGTCTTATGGAGGGGAAACCTCCAGTGGGACACGACAGAACGTGGGTTGCAGAAAATCGGGACCCACAAACACAACGAGATGGTAGGTTCTTCGGCGACCAACCGTAACGGAGACAAACAGCATCCCTAAACTCTCCTTTGGACAGGTGAGTGTCGTGCAGGGTGAGTGGTTTGGTGTTTAACCACGCAGACGCACCTTTTTCAGTAGTTAGTATAACCAAATTATGTTGGTCAGAACTTAATTGGTCGTAAACCTCCTCCTTTTTAGCTTTCGCTACAACTGATGAAGAGGTGGCTACTAACTTGGCTATGTGTGTCTGCTCCTCTCTCACCACTGCCATAGACTCACCTTCCAAGGAGGCAAATGGTTCGCAAATCCTCCGGGAATATTCGTACTGGGGCTGTAGATCAGCTGGTACGGGGATCCCTAGCCCACCATTGCGAACCGGGAGCGACATCAGTTGCCGTTCTACCGGTGTTATTGCTGGGCGGTCAAATATCCGGCACAGACACCTCCCTACGGACTCCTCCAGACTCCTCCAGAACATTTTGATTATGTATGAATATCCATATACAAGTATTATCATTTAGACATTGCATTGTTACCAAGCTACTTATGATATAACCAAAACGTTCTAGAACATTGTGTATTTATTAATAGAATAAATGGCCTGCAGTGGAAGCTAATACATGCAAAATTCGAATGCCATTAACTCAGCTATTTCCCAACCAAATTCAAATATTTTTACATATGTGGAATCCTTACACGGTCAGCTTTCCACTAGTACCAACAAATCACTAAATGTTTGAAGAATAACTGCGGTGTAACTGGTTCAATATCGACGGAGACACCTTTCTCAAACGCTTGTAGCTAAAGAATGAAAGCGAAAATAAACATAATTCTGGCTCACCCACCCAGCAAGGAGGAGGGAGGTGAAACTATCTCTGTTTAAAATTTCATGCAATCTCATTACGATTTGTAAACAAATTTGGGGGGGGGGGGGGGTGCAGGTACCTGAATAACGACACTATATTCCAGGACATGGTGTAGTTTATTAGGCTATAGCCATGGGTTTTTTACATTAATTATTCAATCTTGATATTTTCTGGGCTGAATAGGTTACTTAGAAATTAATATTGATGTTTATAAATAATTAAATAAAATTGCGTACAATGTCTTTGTGCAATGAATAAATTATAACTATAGTATTGCGGACTAGTTACTTTTTCCCTTCACTACATAGCTACGGAATCTTTATCATCTTTCTTTCCCTCACTTGGTCCAGCTTCCATTCCTTTATTCCCTTGGTTCGTTGAACTTAGTGTTGCCTTCTTCCCTCTTCCACCACGTCTTCTACTATTCCTACCTCCTCTTCGTCCACCACGTCTTCTACTATTCCTACCTCCTCTTCTTCCACCACGACTCCTGGATGCCCTTCTAATTTCTACGATTTTCTTTACCCTTCTACGACTACTCCTTTTCCTCCTGGGAGGTCTAGACATTCTGCTCTTGTTACTTCTACTCCTTTTTCTACTTCTGGATCTGCTTCTACCTCTACGAGATCTTCCCTTCCCAGTAGCCGTGTTACATCGCGTTCGGACCACTCGGTTACCATTACTCGATTCTGTCATGCTTGTTGATGGATTTTCTCCACCTTTTTTGCTCCGATCTTCCAATAATTCCTCCTTCTTGAGGATGTCTTGATTCGCAGCCATTATTACCGGTATTTAATTTGGATCATACTGGACAGGAGGCTATCTATTGTAATATTCAGTACAAAATAATATGCTATCGGTAAGCCTACTTAAAATAATAACATGTCATGAGTTATCGTTGCGCATCGCTTAAACTTTAATGATAATTATATTCTAGAATTGACTTTTCATTAGGTAACAGTACTTTAAATATAGGGCCGAGAATGGATAAAATATTGTTAGGCGTTCAAAGTAAAAGTAAATACACAGGCTGGTCTTCAATAATAAGCAATGACCTGCAAAGCGAGGCTGCTCTGTCCGAGTGAGTATAATGCTTGCGGGAGCAATGGGACTCTCTTGTGCGTGGGTATAATAACTAGAAAGGCATTTCCTAAAGGAAATGCAACCACGAAGCTTATGGCCATGATACACCACAGGAGCGGCAGCGGCGAGCGGCCGATGTGAGCGGCGACTTTTAGTATGATACACTATAGGAACGGCGAGCGGCAGCAGCCATTTGTGGTGTATCATCACCCATAGAAAATAATGTGTTCTATTTTTAAAAAGTGGCCACTTGCCGCGGCCGCTCGCCGCTCCTGTGGTGTATCATGGCCTTAAGGAAAATTAAACAAAGGGCCACAATTTGGTTTGTTGCTTAGCCTAGTTTAGTAGCATTTGTCAATAAATAACTTATATTCCCAGGGAAACTAGAGTTCTCTGGAACTGTTGGTTTTATCTTTGAAAAAACATTCAGTCCAGATTGTGGTTCAGATAACACTTTCCGAGTTTCAGAAAATATTGCAGTTTATGTCCAAATTACCGATTTTCTATCAAAATGCATCTGTTTGCAGTGGTTGTCATGGAAACTGAAAAATAGAACAATATGTAATTCGGATGCAGAATAAGTCATATAAGCGGAGTAGGTCTTGGTCCCAAGTCATAATACTATTAACTAGTGCTTCAAATTAACATTTTAACTTGGGGTAATTAACATTACCCCAAGTTTATATATATTACAGTTTTGCTACAAATAGTGTTATGAATATAGACTTGAATTATATAGACTTTAATAAACTACAGTTACCATGGTGACTAGATATTTCTGGAAAGTTTTGAGTTTCACTAAAAGTTCCAACTAGTGGTCCAGATAACACATACCCAGTTTCGTAAAATTTTATCGCGAAGTCTATGTCCAAATGAATAATTTTTGTATAAAAACATCTGTTTTCAGCGGTTGTCATGGTAACTGCAAAATAAAACAATGTAATTCGGATGCAGAATAAGTCATATAGTGGGGGTAGGTGTTGGTCCCAAGTCATAATACTATTAACTTGTGCTTCAAATTAACATTTTATAAATTTTAACATCTGTTTATCCCGGTTGCCAAGGTAACTGGATTTTCTATTTAACCTCAATCGGATCTGCTATGGACCTTATAGTGGTGATGAGAAACCCCAAGTTTATATCTATTATAGTTTTCCTACAAATAGAGTTATAAATATTGACTTGAAATACATAGACTTTGTTCTAAGTCCGTTGCCATGGAAACCAGATTTTTCCTGGATATGAGACCCAGCCCAAAAGATGCGCCTCGACGAGTAGTATATACATGCAAAATTTCAGGGTACTTTTAATTAAAGGCTAGTTTTTTCACCGGTCAAAAAA
Organism: Nemertoderma westbladi; assembly: GCA_032718475.1. Classification (NCBI taxonomy): domain Eukaryota; kingdom Metazoa; phylum Xenacoelomorpha; order Nemertodermatida; family Nemertodermatidae; genus Nemertoderma; species Nemertoderma westbladi. The sequence goes on along the minus strand of JAUCBJ010000835.1, from coordinate 30,571 downwards.
CCCCAAATCTGCCTCACACAAGTAAAAGGGCCCACTATGAATACATCATCTCAGCTAAGGAAAATCTTTCTTAGCGAAAGTAGTTGATTTTCCTTTGCTTCGTGGACAGTAATAATAATAATTAAGATAAAAAAGTAAGGTCACCAGGAAAGGATTGTTGGCCACTCTCTCTCCAGTAGGGGATAAGACAGGCATCTCAATGGGAAATGAGAGTACTCTCTCTACTCCTTCCTGACAAGTCATTCGCATTGGTAGATTACTGCACTTCAATTGATAACTCTTCAATTATCCTCGGGTAACAAATTCGCGATGTTCCGGAACAAGTTAAATTAATTACCGTACATAACAAACATAAAGCTAACCGAGAGAGCAGTCGCTGTGAATGGGAGGTTGAGAACACCAACACGTTTGATTCAAGTCACAAGATTATTATCTTTAAGATTATTAATAGTATAGAGAAATTAAATAACCATTTTTTCAAAATTTCTTTATTAATCGATTTATCACCGACGTTTTAGGAATAAAGATTGGATATGGATGGATATATTTCTATAAATACGCGATTGTTAATGAAATAAGGGCCACTTATTTTCCTGGACATTTCTGAACCGCGTGCTAATAGAGCTGTAAACTTTCTCTCCGAAACACCAATCAGTAACTATTCATCATTGCATTGCTGATATCTAGGCCTACTGGTACTATCATACACACAACATATTCAACGATCGGTACCACAACGAAAGCAAAGTGTGAAGTAATCCGTGGCAATACCGGGATCAGAAGTAGTGAAAAGGCAATGTGGTGGAATACAAATTCGTATTGTCTGAAAAACAGCATTTTTCTCTTTTTTTAATGACCTTACTGACTTGATGTTTACTTAATCACGCTCGCTCGGAAAATTATACCTCGGGATCACAGTAAAAAATATAAATAATAGTCAGTAAATCTCGTACAATACAATATTGTGTTTAATATAATGATATTGAGTATGCTTTAATTGCAGTATGAGTATGCATTGAAATGTCATAAAGGTGTTTGGATACATTATATTTCCTACCTACCAGCTCTATCTTTGTAACATAATCATGTATAAAATAATTGTGTTGATAGTATGGAAAAAGATGAATTGATAACTTTCGGAAGTGTCCATTTACATCTAGACAATATAGATTTTGATAAAATATGAAATATTTTTGAAATATTTATAATAATTAATTACAATAAATAATTTTGTTATTGAATAATGTTTTATATTAGGCCTACTTAAACTTAAATTATAGCAAATCATCCAGTTTCCTCTTAATAATAAGTATTGCACAGTCATTTCGAATATTGTTCTGGTCGTCTGCGTAAAATCGTGAAGGTATTCACTTGTTTGGTTCGTATTCGTAGTGTTGATGCAAAAGCAATGTCAAACGTTCAATCTGTTATTGATCAATCAACTCGATCAATTAATATGAGTGTGAAATAACTGAGTGAGGCTTTATTCTTACTCAGTAATTTAATAATCATCCCAGGATCGTCCCTATCAATATCAATCTGGCTTTCGTCTCTTATTAGCTCTATCGCGTTCCCTGTCACCAGAGTGATACCGGTCTCTGTCACCAGCACGATGCCCCCTGTCCATCCCCCTATCAACACGTCTCCCCTCTCCGTCATATCGAGTTGTCCGTTCGTGCCCTCGTTCTCTGCACCCGCGATCGGGACTGATCCTCCTATCCACTTCGTTATGCCCCCTGTCCCTGTGCCCCCTGTCCCTATCGTTATACCCCCTGTCCCTATCGTTATGTCCCCTGTCCCTATCGTTATGTCCCCTGTCCCTATCGTTATGCCCCCCGTCCCTATCACTATGTCCCCTGTCCCTATCGCTGTGACACCTGTCTCTATCGTTATACCCCCTGTCCCTATCGTTATGCCCCCCGTCCCTATCGTTATACCCCCTGTCCCTATCGTTATGTCCCCTGTCCCTATCGTTATGCCCCCCGTCCCTATCGTTATGCCCCCCGTCCCTATCACTATGTCCCCTGTCCCTATCGCTGTGACCCCTGTCCCTATCGTTGTGCCCCCTGTCGTTATGTCTACTTTCCCTATAAATATCTCCACTTCCCCTCGATCTACGTTCTTTACTTTTGGAGCGCCGTCTCTGGGGACTCCGACTGTTAACTGTATGCAGAGAATCACCGGAGATTTCTCGTCTCTCTGAACTCCTCGCGGTCTTCTCTGTATAATTCCCCCCCGCCCTATCGCGTCTATCCCCACCAGTCCTGGGGGTGGACTCAACATGGGGCGCCGCGCCCGGAATGTTCATAAACGCGGGCGCCACTCGCTGCTTCAGCGGGTAGGCCTGCAGTCGCTCCTCCAACTCCTTATGGAGTCTAACGGGAATCCTCGGGAAGAGGGTAGCGAACCAGTCGAGTTTCCCTAGGAAATGTCGGACCATCTCGCCGATAGTCATTACGCAACCGCCGCCGGCCTTTACATCCAGTTCCTCATCGTCGTCGAAGTAAGGCTCGAACCAGTCCCACAGCTCGTCGGGGGGCTGCGTGTACCGGAGATACATGAACCCCAAACCGCGGATGTACGGACTGTCCCCGTGGTTCATTAACTCACACACTTGTTTACGGTTGATCTTAAGAGTAAATAGTTTGTAGAGAAGACAGTAAGCAGACGAGACTATCCCGCCAGCCCCAACCCCTCGCACCCCACCACACATACCGACTTGCCCACTGGTTTTACGACTTCCTTTCTCCCACACCTCGAGGTGGGTCACCTTGTAATATATTTCGTCCACCACGGGGATAAACGATTTCATTGGGTACAAAATGTTCTTGAAGTAACTTGATCCTTGGATGTTGGTTAGTATTAACGAGTTTAGGTTCATTGTTGTTGGGTTGCCGTGGCGCTTGAGTACGTTTGATGGTTGGGGTTCTTGGATGACGGCCACCAATCCCCGATCTATGAACGCGTCAGACATACTAGCGTAAGTTTCCGCCACGTCTGGGTCAGCAGTTGCTAACATGTTGAGGTCCATTTTCGCATTACAATTTTGAAATAGGTTACGATTCAATAGCCTACTGCATGATTAGTAGTAGTACAGTAGTACCAGTACAGCAGTACCGGTACCAGAGTACCGGTAATTATTAGTAATACCAGAATACTGCTTTACTGCTGTACTCTTTCTTACTTGAATACAGTAGGCCTAATACTGTAATACCTGAATACATAAATATTAGATACGGGGCCTACCAACCTGCCAACCGCAGTACAGCAGTACCGGTATTGGTTTGGTATACCGCTACTGCAGCTGCAGTACAGTATGTTTTCACATTTCAGACGATACCGGTAGGTACTATGTACTATATTACCGTACCAGCTTACTGGGCCCTAATTCGTAATTCAGTAATTCGTTTATTGCTTTGGTTAGATCCAGCCTTTCTTTCGGAAGGTACCGTACTTAAAGCAGTAAAGAGCAACACGACCGAACACACTCCAAAAACAGTCGAACACAATCGAAAACAACAGTTGAAAATAGAAAGAGCAAATATAAATAACACCGGCAGACCGGGTACCAACTTGTAGAAAAAATTAGCCTCCCGAAATTATTAAATAAAATGTCGCGAAATTAAATATTCAGGTACCGGTGTAACAGCGGATTCTGTCCCCCCGCGGGTACGGTCCAGCGGACCGAATCCGCTACGGATTCTGTCCCTCCTCCGCAGATTGAGCCCCCCCTTAAATTATAATTTTACATTACAGTACAGTCAGACAGTGCTGAGTGCAGCAGTACTGTTGTAGGGTGTTTCAAAAAAACACCTTTTTCTTATTTTCATTGCTCAAGTGAATTTTCCCATTGCATTTCACCTCAAAACATAAAATACAAATTTTGTTCAAAAATTATTAAACTTAAGGGGTGGTACATCAGACCCAAAATATTGAAAAATGACGCCACACCTACTTTTTTTGCATTTCGACCTGAAATTTTCAAATGTGAAATTTGCAGTCCTCAAGTAGTTTAATTTAGACATATGGTGATTGTGAAGATTTACTGATGAAAATTTTTTGATTGAGTTGATTCATAGGGGTGTTACAGATACATTTACTTTTTTCAAAAAAACTGGAAAATTATGAAAAATTGTCACATATTTACTTTTCAGTTGTCATATTTTAGGTGTTGGATCTACATTATATCCAGCCCCCAAGTAGTTTATCTAGTTAATCTTGTTAATATGAAGTTATTAACACAAAAATTAATTATATGAGGTGAAATATAGGGGTGGTACAGTCACAGTTCAATAGGCCCAATATTGAAATAACTGGGATTGGTGAATGGAGTCGTGAGTGTAATAATGTAGGTTTATGTTAATTCCTAAGGTGAAGGGACAAACACATTTTTTTTGTTCAAATTAATTTGAGTTAGTGAAAATAAAATGTTATAATAAAACAAAGATTAATCCTACAACATTTCACAAAAAATATTTCAAGATTTTCAGGCTTTCAGGCTTTCAGATTTTCAAGACTGTCTACAGATTTTCACAGCATCGCAGATTTTGCGATCAATCGTCACAAAAGAGCTTCTCCATTTTTTCACTTCTGTTGATCGTACAGGCCTCATATTTGTCTTATTTGAATCACAAACGTAATTTTAGTGGGGGTAGGCATCATATGAACACAACACAAAAGTTATTAGTTCTCGAGATATTGCTCAAAAGGTAAATGATTGCTCAACTTACCATTAGTGCATCAATGAGATATTTTGGAATATTACAAAAAAGGTGCTTCTAATTATCCCACACAATTAAAAATGTGCTAATTCGATCCGCAATCGTCGATTTAGTTGGTGTAGACGACATCAAAACGACAGTAGAATAATTAGTTCCTGAGATATAGTACAAAGTGTTGATTGACTCATTTGAGTGTTATTTGAAAGAGCCCATCTATATGTTCGTGTAATATATTGACAACTACAGTACTAACAGTACTGTCGTTTTGATAGATTCTACACCAACTAAAGAGACCATTGCGGATCGAATGAGCATATTATAATTTCTGTGGGATAATTAGAAGCACCTTTTTTTGTAATATTCATAATCTCATTGATTCGCTAATGGTAAGTTGAGCTATCATTTACCTTTTGAGCAATATCTCGAGAACTTCAAATAATTTTTGTGTTGTGTTCATGGTGCCTACCCCCCTAAAATGACGTTTGCGATTCAAATGAGACAAAAATGAGGCCTGTACGATCAACAGAAGTGAAAAAATGGTGAAGCCCTTCTGTGACGATTGACGATTGACGATTAATATATCTTTACACCGAAAAACGTCGTTCAATGCAGCAATAATTATTGTAGCACTGTGGTTTGCGCATTATTTGTCTCATTAAAATAATCTATGAAGTATGAGTAATGGATGGGGAGGCGTCGCTCACTAGTAAGTTTGCATGAAATCCACCAATCGGGTTTCAGCGCTGACGCAGCCCCTAACTATTAATCTGTCCCGGAAAGAAAAGTGTGACCCTTCATATAATATAAGCTTGGACATGGACAATAGGCAACTTGGATCAATACTATTCATTCTAGTTATGCCTACCAGAAAGGCCAAGTTATTTAGTTATTATTAGCTTTGATTGGTCGTCAAAGCAACCTTATGCTACTGATCACAATTTGATTGTATATTAATCATAATTCATAAATCACGCTCCATTTCTTTCCAAATTATAAATAGTTTATCATTGATTTATTGTATATTGTTATTTAAATGGACAATTTCACCTACGTTTTCAGTAACAATAGTACAGTAATTGTGACGTATTGACTTTTTATACTGTTAAGATTGTGACTGAAAGGAGATTAACATAAATTTGTTACAATAATAATTTATCAATGTACATCCATACTTACATGAATTGATTTCTTACAGTATTTAATGCTTTGGAATTGAATTGATGGTGAAATGGCCAAGAAATTGCTATCTCGCAGTGTGGACGTTTTGGCGTCATCTACTCCCCAGGCAATGCTGATGGCGACTAATGACACAGAAGAGCAAGACGACTCTTCCGGCAGCCATGACAACCGAGTGTCATTTTATGTAAACAAAGAGGGTTTTCCCCTCACCGCTAGGGTTATAGATCGAATGTGGAATCACGCTGCTAAAATCCACCCGGAGGGAAATAAATTGCAAAGTCGAATTCGATATAATACAAAACTACCTCAGGTAAATAAACTACCCCAGGTAAATAAACTACCTCAGGTAAATAAACTACCCCCAGGTAAATAAACTACCTCAGGTAAATAAACTACCCCAGGTAAAAAAAAACTACCCCCAGGTAAATAAACTACCCCAGGTAAAAAAACTACCCCAGGTAAATAAACAACCTCAGGTAAATAAACTGCCCCTAGGTAAATAAACTACCCCAGGTAAATAATATTCGGGAGGTTAATAATTATGTTTACACTATCCTATACAATTGACTAACAAACAACAAATTATTACTTTACATTACATTACTTTACTTTACATTACTTTACATTACATTACTTTACTTTACATTACATTACATTACATTACATTACATTACATTACATTACATTACATTACATTACATTACATTACATTACATTACATTACATTACATTACATTACATTACATTACATTACATTACATTACATTACATTACATTACATTACATTACATTACATTACATTACATTACATTACATTACATTACATTACATTACATTACATTACATTACATTACATTACATTACATTACATTACATTACATTACATTACATTACATTACATTACATTACATTACATTACATTACATTACATTACATTACATTACATTACATTACATTACATTACATTAGATTACATTACATTACATTACATTACATTACATTACATTACATTACATTACATTACATTACATTACATTACATTACATTACATTACATTACATTACATTACATTACATTACATTACATTACATTACATTACATTACATTACATTACATTACATTACATTACATTACATTACATTACATTACATTACATTACATTACATTACTTTACTTTAGATTACATTACATTACACTGCATTAATTTAATTGGAAATTGTTTAAAGTGATTTTGCAAATTTGCTGCTGTCCTAATTGTTGTTATTTTTACTACAGCAATGATTGTGGGGCGAGCCACGAAAGTAAGAGATCGTAGAATACGGGTACAATTATCTCAATCGGTGTGTCCATCGTTCTGCTGTTCTGTCGTTCTGCTGCGTCCAATTTTTAAACGGTAATAACTCAGTCAATCCTGATGAAATCGAACCAAACTTGGTACATATTTTCCAAGTAGAATTTGCGTATGGCCTTCGAGAAGCTAAGATAAAGGCAATTCATTAGTTAAATTTTTACGAAAAACTAGACATTTTTGCCTGTCTTTTAATGGAAATTAATTATTTTCTTGTATAAGATTTAAATAATTATACAGTACTTAAAATTATATCTGTAATCCCTATACCCCATTCCATTATAGTTTTTAATGGCAGTGATTTTTTATGTCCTTTTATTTGACTTTTTTGTCCTCCTTTTTTTACGAATTGTGCATAATGACTTTTGTTGTCCCTTTTAATGACGTTTGTTGTCCTTTAATGACTTTTTATGTATGTATTTCTTCAAACTGTCAGACTGCTGATTTCTGGACTGTCAGACAGTTGATTTCAACATCCCTATGCCAAAACATTCAAAATTTGTTGATTTCTGGTCTGTCGGACAGTTGGTTTCACTATGCCTGTGCCAAAACATTCCATGATTCCATGATTTATAGACTATGAGATAGATTTCCATATACGCCTGTGGTAAAAGACTATAAATTTAATAGTTTGTGGTTGTTGTCGATAATCGATTACCACATGACGTAGCAAAACACTCATTTTATAGCCAAAAACAATTACCAATTGATGGAAAGTAGCATGTTAAGGCCGGATTGTCTAACCAAAACAATAAACAGTCACTTTACAAAATGAAGGAAAGGAGCAGGTTACAGAGGCGGGCCTTTCTAACCAGGGAAAGGAGCGGGTTACAGAGGCGGGAATTTCTAACCAAAACAATAAGCAGTCACTTTACCAAATCAAGGAAAGGAGCAGGTTACAGAGACGGGATTTTGTAACCAAAACAATAAACGATAACATTACCAATTGAGATAAAGGAGCAGGTTACATAGGCGGGTTTTTCTAACCAAAACAATAAACAGTCACCTTACCAAATCAGGGAAAGGAGCAGGTTACAGAGACGGGATTTTCTAACCAAAACAATAAACGATAACTTAACTAATTGAGGGAAAGGAGCAGGTTACAGAGGCGGGATTTTCTAACCAAAATAATAAACGATCACTTAACCAATTGAGGGAAAGGAGCAGGTTACAGAGGCGGGATTTTCTAACCAAAACAATAAACGACCATTTAACTAATTGAGGGAAAGGGGCAGGTTACAGAGGCGGAATTTTCTAACCCAAACAATAAACGATCACTTAACTAATTGAGGGAAATGAGCAGGTTACAGAGGCGGGATTTTCTAACCAAAACAATAAACGATCATTTAACTAATTGAGGGAAAGGAGCAGGTTAAAGAGGCGGAATTTTCTAACCAAAACAATAAACGATCATTTAACTAATTGAGGGAAAGGGGCAGGTTACAGAGGCGTGATTTTCTAACCAAAACAATAAACAATCACTTTACTAAATGAAGGAAAGGAGCAGGTTACAGAGGCGGGCCTTTCTAACCAAAACAATAAACGGTCACTTTACCAAATCAGGGAAAGGAGCAGGTTACAGAGACGGGACTTTCTAACCAAAACAATAAACGATAATTTAACTAATTGAGGGAAAGGGGCAGGTTACAGAGGCGGGATTTTCTAACCAAAACAATAAACAGTCGTTTTACTAAATGAAGGAAAGGAGCAGGTTACAGAGGCGGGCCTTTCTAACCAAAACAATAAACGATCATTTAACTAATTGAGGGAAAGGGGCAGGTTACAGAGGCGTGATTTTCTAACCAAAACAATAAACAATCACTTTACTAAATGAAGGAAAGGAGCAGGTTACAGAGGCGGGCCTTTCTAACCAAAACAATAAACGGTCACTTTACCAAATCAGGGAAAGGAGCAGGTTACAGAGACGGGACTTTCTAACCAAAACAATAAACGATAATTTAACTAATTGAGGGAAAGGGGCAGGTTACAGAGGCGGGATTTTCTAACCAAAACAATAAACAGTCGTTTTACTAAATGAAGGAAAGGAGCAGGTTACAGAGGCGGGCCTTTCTAACCAAAACAATAAACGGTAACTTTACCAAATCAAGGAAAGGAGCAGGTTACAGAGGCGGGATTTTCTAACCAAAACAACCGGTCAGCCGGTAGGCCTATCAGTATCGTATTTAAATGGTAGGCTACACAGTAAGCCTACACAGCAGTACCGGTGCCGGTACCGGTACAAAAATACCCAAAATACCTGCTTTATATCTACATCTGTACATACAATACAGCAATACTACAAAATAGTGCTCTATATACTAATACCGGTACTGATAGCCTGAGAGAACAGCTGTAGAGAAACCGGTAGCATGGAACCTAACGGTAGATTTCTGGAGAACATAAAAAGTAAAAAAAAGGACAAAAGAAGGATTTAAACGGACAATAAAAATTATTGCGGTTTTTAATTAGTTCAAGTGATTTGCTTTAAGAAATGTGTTTTTAATTAATCTAAATGTAATTAAGTTATTAGAATGCCCCGTTTTTCCACACTATACTTCTTCCACCTCCCTCATTCCATGACGGGCTTCTATTGCTTAGCTGGGAACCAGTCCCACCTTACAGCTGCTCGAGCAATGGTTAATTACATCTGGTAAATTAATATTTCAGTATCATCAATCATTTGATCATTTGATCATGATCACATTATCATTTGATTTATCTGCGGTTTAATTATTTCTCAAATACCGATTTTGTGATAGAGTCGCTCAATTTTAATTTGTATCTCATAACTGAGCCTCGTGCTGCGCTATGGCCCCACGAACGTGTATATTTTGAAGTTATAAAATCATACACTATACTGCTATAATAAATGTAACCAAGAGACGAAATTAAATACATATTATAATGAATGAATGAGCCTACTAGTAGTGTAGTAGAGTGGTGTGTGCCGTCGAAATCACCGACCAACAACTGTGATTTCGTCAACATATTTTATTTATTGATTGTTTTATTTATGCCGGTAGGTGAGGGTACCTAGTCTCCTAAATATGGATAAAAAGACGATGGTCGCTGATATGGTTGAAGGGGTGCAGCAGTATATAATTTTATAATAATTTTTTAATTTCTTAATATTTTTTTAACCTTTTGGCTTCAACGGCGGCTCATAAATCTACCTCGCTCCGCAAACTAAGGTACATAATATCCCCCTCCAATTATACAATTTTGAATAAACCCATTGAAATTAATAAATAATGATGATAATAAATGTAATTTTCAAATTTTCACTATTCAAAGCTGCTGCCTCTTCTAGGTTTTATTTCTATTCGCGCTCATTTCTATGTTATCACTTGTATCGTATTGTATCATAGATACGCCCCTGGGTGGTATGAATAAAAAAGAAGCAAAACGCTATTAATGCGGATTTAGGAATTCCCAATGTGGGGCATTTAATTATCATATTAATTCAGTTACAGAGGGTCTTCACCTCCGGCTATCCGTTAATATATCTTTACACCGAAAAACGTCGTTCAATGCAGCAATAATTATTGTAGCACTGTGGTTTGCGCATTATTTGTCTCATTAAAATAATCTATGAAGTATGAGTAATGGATGGGAAGGCGTCGTTCACTAGTAAGTTTGCATGAAATCCACCAATCGGGTTTCAGCGCTGACGCAGCCGCTAACTATTAATCTGTCCCGGAAAGAAAAGTGTGACCCTTCATATAATATAAGCTTGGACATGGACAATAGGCAACTTGGATCAATACTACATTCTAGTTATGCCTACCAGAAAGGCCAAGTTATTTAGTTATTATTAGCTTTGATTGGTCGTCAAAGCAACCTTATGCTACTGATCACAATTTGATTGTATATTAATCATAATTCTTAAATCACGCCCCATTTCTTTCCAAATTATAAATAGTTTATCGTTGATTTATTGTATATTGTTATTTAAATGGACAATTTCACCTACTTTTTCAGTAACAACAGTAATTGTGACGTTTTATACTGTTAAGATTGTGACTGAAAGGAGATTAACATAAATTTGTTACAATAATAATTATCAATGTACATCCATACTTACATGAATTGATTTCTTACAGTATTTAATGCTTTGGAATTGAATTGATGGTGAAATGGCCAAGAAATTGCTATCTCGCAGTGTGGACGTTTTGGCGTCATCTACTCCCCAGGCAATGCTGATGGCGACTAATGACACAGAAGAGCAAGACGACTCTTCCGGCAGCCATGACAACCGAGTGTCATTTTATGTAAACAAAGAGGGTTTTCCCCTCACCGCTAGGGTTATAGATCGAATGTGGAATCACGCTGCTAAAATCCACCCGGAGGGAAATAAATTGCAAAGTCGAATTCGATATAATACAAAACTACCTCAGGTAAATAAACTACCCCAGGTAAATAAACTACCTCAGGTAAATAAACTACCCCCAGGTAAATAAACTACCTCAGGTAAATAAACTACCCCCAGGTAAATAAACTACCTCAGGTAAATAAACTACCCCAGGTAAAAAAAAACTACCCCCAGGTGAATAAACTACCTCAGGTAAATAAACTACCCCTAGGTAAATAAACTACCCCAGGTAAATAAACTACCCCTAGGTAAATAAACTACCCCAGGTAAATAATATTCGGGAGGTTAATAATTATGTTTACACTATCCTATACAATTGACTAACAAACAACAAATTATTACTTTACATTACATTACTTTACTTTACATTACTTTACATTACATTACTTTACATTACATTACATTACATTACATTACATTACATTACATTACATTACATTACATTACATTACATTACTTTACTTTAGATTACATTACATTACACTGCATTAATTTAATTGGAAATTGTTTAAAATGATTTTGCAAATTTGCTGCTGTCCTAATTGTTGTTATTTTTACTACAGCAATGATTGTGGGGCGAGCCACGAAAGTAAGAGATCGTAGAATACGGGTACAACTATCTCAATCGGTGTGTCCATCGTTCTGCTGTTCTGTCGGTTGCTGCGTCCAATTTTTAAACGGTAATAACTCAGTCAATCCTGATGAAATCTAACCAAACTTGGTACATATTTTCCAAGTAGAATTTGCGTATGGCCTTCCAGAAGCTAAGATAAAGGCAATTAATTAGTTAAAAATTATTTGATTACGAAAAACTAGACATTTTTGCCTGTCTTTTAATGGAAATTAATTATTTTCTTGTATAAGATTTAAATAATTATACAGTACTTAAAATTATACATCTGTAATCCCTATACCCCATTCCATTATAGTTTTTAATGGTAGTGATTTTTTATGTCCTTTTATTTGACTTTTTTTGCGGTTTTTAATTAGTTCAAGTGATTTGCTTTAAGAAATGTGTTTTTAATTAATCTAAATGTAATTAAGTTATTAGAATGCCCCGTTTTTCCACACTATACTTCTTCCACCTCCCTCATTCCATGACGGGCTTCTATTGCTTAGCTGGGAACCAGTCCCACCTTACAGCTGCTCGAGCAATGGTTAATTACATCTATAGGACAGGCAGCGGTGTAAAGAGCCAGACTAGTAAGACTAATATACATGACTAAGACAGCTTTCTCATTGTTTTTCTCGCAAAATGATTGGATGAGTATTTAATCGTGATTCTTTGGAATAATTAGCTAAATAATTTCGTTGAGGAGTTCATATGGTAAATTAATATTTCAGTATCATCAATCATTTGATCATGATCACATCATTTGATTTATCTGCGGTTTAATTATTTCTTAAATACCGATTTTGTGATAGAGTCGCTCAATTTTAATTTGTATCTCATAACTGAGCCTCGTGCTGCGCGATGGCCCCACGAACGTGTACCAGTGTAGGCCTACCTTCCTACCTACCGAACGTGTATATTTTGAAGTTATAAAATCATACACTATACTGCTATAATAAATGTAACCAAGAGACGAAATTAAATACATATTATAATGAATGAATGGGCCTACTAGTAGTGTAGTAGAGTGGTGTGTGCCGTCGAAATCACCGACCAACAACTGTGATTTCGTCAACATATTTTATTTATTGATTGTTTTATTTATGCCGGTAGGTGAGGGTACCTAGTCTCCTAAATATGGATAAAAAGACGATGGTTGCTGATATGGTTGAAGGGGTGCAGCAGTATATGATAAAACTGGAATACAACCACACTGGAACGCAGTTCTACGAGATCAGAAAGAACAGACCAATGGTTGGCCATATGGAGACAGCCAAATCAATGGTGAAACAATCTCTTCCAATCAAAGTAAGGCAAACTAGGCTGAGCATATAGTCATAGGCCTACTTTTATATTATTTTAACAGCGAAAAATATAATACAGTTTAGGGGGCCTACTGAACTGAAGCAAATCCTTCTCGGCAAATTAAATATGGACTGTTATATTGTGACACAGTGGTGAAACTGAATTTTTCTCAATCCTAGCTGGCGTATTGCAACGTGACATAATTGCCACAAATGGAGATGTCTTGAATTCATACTACAAGAACGTAGAAGCAGCAGATATCCGGAATTATAGTCACATACAGCGACTTGCGGATGACATCGCCCTGCTTTCTAATACGATAGCAGATGCACGCACAGCATCTACTGAACAAAGTGGAAAGGGATTGCATGTAAATGCTAACAAGACAGAATTTATGACTTTTAATCTTAATGGAAGCCTGACCACAATCGATAATAATAAACTAAAGAACGTTGACGACTTCCAGTACTTTGGGTCATGGATAGAGAGGAGCGGAAAAGACATAGAAGTTAGGAAATCAAAGGCATGGATAGCGCGTTAACAAGACTACCAAGGGCAGCCCTAAACATCAGCTTGAGACAACACATGACAAACGCCCAACTTTATGGTACAATACCATCACCATCTGTTTCAACAAGATCATTTTTGCCAACCAACTCAAGGAAAGCTTAGCCTTGGGCGACCCGCTATGACACTGTAGACCAACTTGAGACGTTGCGAGGGATATATATAGAAACGAAATTGCGACAACTATTTGGAGAATCCGGAAGCCTGGAACGATCTCATTTCCAATGTCCGAGCTCGTTCAGCGTAGTTGTAGTACTGTAGTAGTATGGTGAGATAATAGGTACATTAAACAAATTATTTTGCAGTGTCTAGAAGCAGTAATACTTGGTTTGTACCTAACCAACTCCATTCAAGGTTTAGAAAGATACCCACTTAGTTTCAACAGTAGTTTCCAGAACACGGTGCATAGGCATGTGGTCCTAGGGCTGTACTCCCAAGGCTGTTACGGTGCAATAGGTGAGTGAGTACACACGATTTAGAAAATGGGTTTGAACAAAATGGCAAACTAGCAAAAAATTCACAATAGTTTGTCTCTTAGTGACAAATTTTTCATCTTCTTGTTTCTCTCATTTTCAATCTTTTTCATTTTACATCAATATTTTATGTGAAATTTGTATCTTTTTGTGTCATCATGTATACGTTCTTGAACTACCCCCTCAAATGCAGCAGCTGATACACCCATTATGAATGAGTTTTAGGAATCACCTCAAATTTCAAAAGAAGCAATGATATTTGGAAATAAAATCATTCCCAATTCTTTTTATTTGAAAGTTTAAGCATTCAAATTTCAACCACAAAATGTTATTTATGTTTTATTTATATAAAATGTATATTAGTATAAAAGTTAAAGCTATTTTTTAAATGTTATACAGTATATCCTAATTTCTACACCAACTTGGACCGCTTTTCACTTCTTTCAGGTATGAGTCGGAGACAAGACCTCATGTATAAACCCCTTAGTTACAACAGTCTGTATGAATTGATCGAAGATTACGAGAGGTGTTACCATAAATACTCGCACAGTCTAAATCGTGTAGCTATAGGGCTCCCTGTCACTCATGATCCCCATAGCTTCCAGACTATTTGCTGGCGGTATTTGGACCTTAACCAGACTACAACACCGCGGTCCGTTATCAAATGCGAGGTTGATCGCTTCTCGAAGAACGTTCGCAGCTCCTTGGGTACACATCGACTAGACAGCGTGTTTAACTCCGCCAAAGAACGACGCGCTTCACTGCCTAATGGCAGTAAAGAGACTACAGCCAATAGGATGAGACCCGCTAAGAGTGTCTATAACTTGGTTTCCTTGGCACCAATCAACAGTGAGGACAGCAACAAAGGAAGCACACCCCGTACTACCGGTTCTAACTCTACTTCTATGATCACCAGTAACGGTGTATCTAATGGTTCAGTTAACGGTGTCACAAACGGTGCAGCGACCGGTGTATCTAATGGTACCGCTACCCGCCCAGCTAATGGGGTTATCTTGACTGCGAATAAATATCTTGTTAAGATATAGTGATTTTTTATACTACTGTACGAAACGAACTGCAGTTACACTTTAGTTCCTAATGTAATTAAGTCCATAATTCTGTGAAAATGTGAAAAACGTTTAATTAGACAATTAATTAAATCACAATTAAATTACTAAGAAATTGTAGTGTTACATTTAAACTAGCAAAGTTGAAATGGATATCTTACAATATGTATGTAATGTACTTTTTTTTATTTATTTTTATGTTCACCTGCTACACCATATCTCCTCGAATATTGCACTTTTATTAAACAACAAAAGTGCAGTTTTTCATTCAGGAGTCTTTTCATAATGTTACAATGTTGGTACATACTTGATGAAAAGTAGGCCTAATTCGCAGTGTTCTGTTTGATCCTCGTATGTTTAGTTGCACTCATTCACTACATTTCTTTCTTGTAACAAATATCTCGGAACAGAACACTGTAATGTGATATTTTCCGCACTAGTATGTATTGTTATTACACAGATATTAATCTCATTGATTAATAACACAATAGAAAAATTAATTCAATTCTTATTACAGCTATTATTTAAATCAGCAACCGTGTTCCATATCCAAATAGATAATGCGACTGATCTCTCCCAATAGCATTTGGCGGCGGCGTTTCAAACCCGACTATGTAGGCTGTATGTATATGTTTCAAACAGTTGTGTCCCTATTTAAAGCACTTCAGACATTAATGATTACGCAAAATCAGCGGTACATTGGGAACCTGGCGCCTGCTGGGAGAGTAAGTAAGAAAGGATAGGTGGGATAGATACGGAGACCACCCGTGGGAGTTAGAGTGGCACCCTTCCTGGCCTAACAACCAAGAGTATCCGGTGTTTCGTGTTTCAAAGGCTCATCGATCTCTTTACTTTAATTATAGTCCATTACTTGGGGAGTAAGCATTTTTCATGGTACAAACTATACCAACAGAAATGTATTAATTCAGAGATCAGACTGTGCGCTGTGCATGATGCTGTTATTTGGGAGTCGTTTGGTTATAGGAGACCAGCGAGGAGACGTTCTAGAGTTCCCAAGTTCCGTATAGTTGAACGATAATAACTTAGTGAATCCTCAAATAAATGTTACCTAACTTATATCTGTCAAAAGGGATCTGTATCACGACTTTGGACTCCTCAGTCTGCCGCTGATAGGCGAAATTTTTCTACAAATCCTAAATGAGATTGAACCAAATTGGAAACCGAGAAAGTTTCACCTCCTTCATCCTTATTGGATGAACCAGACTTTTTATTTTCGCTTTCAATCTTTATATACAAACGTTTGATGTACCCGTCGATATTTCACCAGTTACAACCCAGTTATTCGTCAACCATATAGTAAGTGATGTGATTTGCTTGATGCTTGACTGATGGGAGGCTCCGGCTCATGAAGGATTCCAAATATGTAACACAACCTGAATTTGATTGAAAAAAAGCTGAGATTTGGGAGTTCGAAAGTTGCATGCTATTTAATCTGCTCGAGGGAAAAAAAGATAAATGTAAAAATAGAACACAAAGCACAAGCACACCAGTAACTATAATTAAAACCAATTTAAGGTCCTGTTTAAAAAAACGTTTTAGCCTTACATGTTTTCAAACTAAGTACTCAAACTTTTAAAGTTGTGAATATTTTATTTATTATTTAGGGCGCATTAGAAACGTTTTGATTTTCCGCTTCTGTTGAGAATAATAAAAGAACTGATGAAACTAACACCCCATACGAAACAGGCAAATACCATCCGTCCCATTTCTGTCTACAAAATTATTTACTTTGGAAATTATCATTTTTTAAATAGAATTTTGCTGCCATTTCATTCAAGAACAATATAAGCTCCTCCGCGGTCTTTTATCTTTATATGCACAATTTGACAATCAATACATATTACTCAACACGAAGTGGGGCCTTCGCGCAGCACGTGACTTAAATTTAATTTAAGTACTAATTCGAAAGTATTACTGTATTAGCAAATTTTAAGCAGATTTCGCCTAATCACTTTTTACCTCTTTCATTTCTATTCAGACATTTCTGACTCTAGCGGTATAGTGAGAACTGAAGATGGATTAGGGTCTCCAGCCCCACAAAGACACAGCCTATGGATGAATAGTACATACGTACATCGGCCAAGTTTCATCTTGAATAACGGATAACGAAATGAGAGACGGATCTCACTTTCAGAAATTTCGTCGTATAGCGGCAGACAGATTAAATCTCCCCCCCCCCCCCCCCCCACAAAGACGCAGCATGTGGTCCAGAATATATGGCAAGATTCAGCTTAAACTGATTAAAATCAATGAGACGGGAGAATCTATTCACTTTCAGGCATAAAGTAGTCCTATAGCGGGTGACTGTTGAACTGATTTTCAACAAAACAAATTTTCAACTTGGCAGCTTTAAATTCGACAAAGTTATAAGCATGTCAATATCATAACGACGACAACGATTTCACTTTCAGACATTTGGCCCTCTAGCGGCAGACTGGAGAACTGCAGATGGATTCGCCTCCTTTGAAAGTCACAGCTAATGGTCTAATACATATCTGCCAAGTTTCAGCTTAAACGGATTAAAAGCAAAGAAATGGGAGGGCATTTAATGTTTAGACATGTGGCCCTCTAGCGGGAGACCATTGCACTGATGGTGTCTGAAAGTCTCTCAAAAATCTCAACTTAAGCTCATATTGATACCTACAAATTTTCAACTTGGCAGCTTTAAATCCGACAAAGTTATTAGCATGTCAAAATCGTGACGACGACAACGATTTCACTTTCAGACCTTTGGCCCTCTAGCGGCAGACTGGAGAACTGCAGATGGATTCGCCTCCTTTGAAAGTCACAGCTAATGGTCTAATACATATCTGCCAAGTTTCAGCTTAAACGGATTAAAAGCAAAGAAATGGGAGGGCATTTAATGTTTAGACATGTGGCCCTCTAGCGGGAGACCATTGCACTGATGGTGTCTGAAAGTCTCTCAAAAATCTCAACTTTTGCTCATATTGATACCTACAAATTTTCAACTTGGCAGCTTTAAATCCGACAAAGTTATTAGCATGTCAAAATCGTAACGCCGACGACGACGACGACAACGACGACGACGACGACGACAACTATTTGCATAAATTGACCCACCCCCTAATAGTGTCAATTCGCTAAGGCTCCGCCAACTTCGTGGCTCGCCCCACAATACTTGTCAAATTGTACACAGTTCGAGTTAGTTAGAGGGATGCATTAAGTACATTTATGGACAGTATATTGTATAGCTCATTATTCTTCCTATTAATATACAGTAGTGTAAGACACATGAATGATCTCATCTCCATTTGGAAACATGGTGTTTCATGATTTTGATGAGATGTACTATACGTCACGATAATATGTAACTTTGAAAACATAAGGAAAAATACATATCTGCATTCTTCAAGCCGCACACCAAACAACGCAGAATTTCGAATTGTTGTTGTTAAGACGTTAGGGCTGTTAAAAATGGGCGAGCTGTTCCAATTAACGGAGTTGATTGTTATGGCGATTTAAGGATGAATCGGAGAATAGTTTTCTTGTGTTCCATATCTATTATCTATCCATGCAGGAGTTCCAGGGCTTAGCAATTGAAAGAATCTTAACTATAATTTCCGTGAATTAAATAAATATATCGTATATTGTATATAATTAATTATATTGACTATTTTTGTGGAGAATTACAGTAACATGCGATTCATTTTCTGTATATTTGGGCTAAGAAATGTGTACAGTAAGATAATGTTTCTACCATAATAGAGTATCGGAAATACTACGCTTGTCTTCGGTTGATAATTTGGTGTTTTGTCAGTTCTTATAACTTGACCCGCTTTATATATTCATTCGTATTAATCACCAAAGCTACCTAATGGTATATAGTATTACGGAGTTTTGCAGCGTTGACAAAATTCCACATTTTTGTAACGCTTTTTTTAAACAGGACCTTAACTAATATGTAAAGTGCAACAATATTTCAGTTTAAATAACAGGAACTTATTTCATCTTCAATTACTATTGTTCTAAATCAGCTAAGTTTCCAGTAGGACTAGGAAGAATTCCATGAAACTATGTCTTTAAACTGACGTTCTCGGTAGGAGTGAAATGTTATATTAAGAAAAACTATAATGTATTCGCAAATCGCAAAATACGAGTAAATATACGATTTGCAGATTGTCATGTGATAGTAAAACAAGCTAACAGCAATAAGAAAGGTGAGTAAATTACATCCGAAAATATATAATTTTACTTTTATGGATTCCGCTTCACATCCCCGCACTTTCTCGATGTATATTTGGCTGAGCATGTAGATATAGGAGAAGGCCATGAACAGTTTGAATGATGTTTCATGGACGAAATAGTTTTCGCTTGAACTCACGTATGTTAGAGTGATCAAACAACTCTGTTCCATTTCATAACCGACGAAGTTAACCCAACAAAGCGGTTTGTACCACCATCGGTTTATCCTGGGGGCGCATCTCAACTGAGTTACGAGATACGCGATTCCCAGTAGGATACGCGGCGAGCTGTGCAAGGCGATGCAGATACGGAATATATAGCGTTCTGGAGTTCCATCGCCCACGGCGGCGCTGAGAGAAGGGAGAAAATTCGAGACCTTACAATGAGTGGAAGTGGATTCCTTGAAGTGAATGGTGATTGCAATAGCTACGCATGCCATTAGACTACCTAAAGGCAGCAATGCTAAAATGTAAATGTAGTGGGAAGGTACATAGATGATATCTCTCATATGTTGTGAGTTTGCGGAATATCCTCGTTTAGAAATATCAATTTGTTCATGATTGTCAATCTCTTCAAGGGTCCTATGGTCTCCATTGTTAGAGTGTATCGTTTTATTAACCCTCTTCATCGTCTGTTCAGCAGATAACAATTCGAAGAAATTTGATTATTGTAATGAAATAATAACCTATTAGTATAATCTGGTAGATTAAAGTTAATTAAATACAAAAAAAACAATGTACATAAAATGTCCCTGAGTGATGGTATTAAGTGACGAAATATCGTCAAGCCTCATCTCCACCTACTAATTTTAACTTCTAGAATTTTTTAGGAATTTCGAATGTATTTTCACAGACACACAGTACAATAATATTTTAATAATAATTAAAGATGTAATATTATGGTTTTGTTGAGAAATGCTAGGCTGAAACGTACGTATAGCGCTGGTTCAACCCCCGGTGACGCGCTTTCTCATTTTTTCCATTTCTGAACAAAACCATAATATTACATCATTAATTACAGTTGCATTAACAGCTCAACTCAAATATTTAATAATAATTTAAAAAGTAGGCCTACATTAATATTTAATAATATTTAATATGTGTACAAACTGTAGGCCTACATGTGCTACCGTACTTAATTTAAATTTTCACTTCGATTGACTGGATTTGTTATCTAATTTATTACTTTTAATTAATCCTATTAATATGTAATATAATGTTATTTTTTGTCCTTCTTATAATTTTATCTTATAATACAATTGAAATACAGTAACTTCAATTATTGTTCTAATTAAAACTAAAAGTTCTGCTTATTTTTCTTTTGAAATTATTTCATTCTCGATGGTTGTTTTCGGTTGCGTATGAATACACTAGCACTCTGCAGTTCCTATTTTTGTATTCTACTACTCGGATCAGCATGCTTCATTGCAGCTGCATTTTTAAGAATGCTGTGCCGGCTTGAATGACTTCTGAATTTTGTTGTCGGTCCAGGGGGCCCTTTTCCTATTTCGAGGGTATACAGGAACTGTTTCTGCAGCTGCTAACTTAACTGCTTCTGTGAAGGCAGTATAGCCCTCACAGTGATCTGCCGCCTCAGAGGCAAGAACCTCATACCTGTTGCTCAGCTGTAGTGTGAAGCTGGATCTCACACTTGGCTGTTGCAACAGAGAGGACCAGTCATGCCGCGGCAAGGCAGATTTCGTTGTTCTGCTAGCACGCAGACTAAGTCATATCTTGGGCACAATAAGGCGGTGATCACTGGAGAAGGGTCGAAGTGTAAATGCATTACAGTCTTGTATAGAGCTCCTGTATTTCCTACGAAACAGAATGTGGTCTATCTGGGACTTGTGACCAAGTTTTGTATTGATTTCTGGGCAGTACCTTTATTTCTCGAATCTTTCATTTCTCCGAGTAATTGCCATATGCGATTGTTTTTGGGCAATCTACTGGTCTCAATATCAATAATAGAGTCTGCGAGATCCGAGCTTTGCATTTTTTCGTGCACTTGAGACTTAAACATCTATTTGTTCTAAACATCTTAACAACAATTTATTAAGATATTTCACGACTATTTTTTGTAATTTAAACTATTTATTGCCAGTGACACTATTTGGGGTTGTATTAACTAATATTAATCCCCTCCTACTTCGTCTGCTCCTTCTTAATTCCCGACTGAACACTTCCAAAGATAACTTAACCAAGTTACCTTGCAACATTATGTAAAATTATTTACATTTTAAGAATTACAGTATTACTGGCAGATAGGACGGGGTCTCTTGTCTCTAGACGAATAAAAATTAAACCACCTGCTTGCAGGGACACCTGTATCTCTCCGTTAAGGACGGGGCATGATTTTAGTGAAATCAATTGTAATACTGTATTTTCAAATATAGTTCAGAGTTAATTCAACAGTCTAAACAATCATTTCTTTAACATTATTACAATGGGCTGCGTGTGGTTGCTGCGATATCATAAAAACCGCCAGGCTGGGAGTAAGGTAAGATGATCTCTATAAATATATCCCTTAACTGAGTACATGGGTATTTAGTTAAATCAATTGTAATAAGTTATAAGTGTATCCAACCCACGTATGAACAACCACAATCAATCATGGTTGCTAATTACCTCTAAATTTAATTGGTAGACATACTAACTTAGCTATTTCTGGCATTGCATTTAGAACTACTGACGCCCTGATTAGAACAACTGACGTTTGAATTAGAACTAAAGTACCTTTTCATTTAGAACTAAAGTTCATTGGAACTAATGACGTTTGTTATTAGAACAAGTGACTTTTGGGTTTTATTTTTTAATATTAGTTAATACAACCCCAAACACCATTCCCTTCTGTATCTGTCGCTAGCAATGTAATATTTTAAATCACAAAAAGTCGTAAAATATCTTAATAAATTGTTGCTAAGATGTTATAGAGCAACTGATAGAGCAACTAGAGCATACGATGTTTAAGTCTAAGTGCTATTCAATTGGAACTAATGACGTTCATAATTAGAACTACTGACCCTTTTGATAGAACTATTGACGTATACGGTTTAGAACAAATGGCGGTTGGTTTAGAACTAAGAGACTATTCCATTGGAACTAATGACGTTTACGGTTAGAACTACTGACGCCCCCATTGGAATTTATTAACGAATCCGGTTTGGAACTAAAGTACTTTAGAACTAACGACACCCAATCCGTGTGTGGGGGTATGGGAGAACTAACGACACCCAATCCGTTGGTGTGGGGTAGGGGAGAACTAACCACACCCAATCCGTGTGTGTGGGGTAGGGGAGAACTAACGACACCCAATCCGTTGGTGTGGGGTAGGGGAGAACTAACGACACCCAATCCGTGTGTGTGGGGTAGGGGAGAACTAACGACACCCAATCCGTGTGTGTGGGGTAGGGGAGAACTAACCACACCCAATCCGTGTGTGTGGGGTAGGGGAGAACTAACCACACCCAATCCGTGTGTGTGGGGTAGGGGAGAACTAACGACACCAAATCCGTGTGTGTGGGGTAGGGGAGAACTAACGACACCCAATCCGTGTGTGTGGGGTAGGGGAGAACTAACCACACCCAATCCGTGTGTGTGGGGTAGGGGAGAACTAACGACACCCAATCCGTGTCTGTGGGGTAGGGGAGAACTAACGACACCCAGTCCGTGTGTGTGGGGTAGGGGAGAACTAACGACACCCAATCCGTGTGTGTGGGGTAGGGGAGAACTAACGACACCCAATCCGTGTGTGTGGGGTAGGGGAGAACTAACGACACCCAATCCGTGTGTGGGGGGTAGGGGCATACTGGAAAATATGTCTTCCAGTGCCATTTGGCAATGCGAAATTATTTCTACAAACATAAAGGAAGTCATTTGTTTTCTTTAACAAACGAGCGTACCGAGTGAGTACTTCATGGAAAGAGAGAGTGGTAATAATTGACCTACACCTAAGTTTCCGAGGCGACAATAAATTATTCCGCAGCAACAATAATAGGCCTAGTGTTTCCCGAAAAAATAAGATTAATTGATATAAATAACCCTTGTCTATCGATGTTTTAGGGTTTTATAAAATGGATATTGTAGTTTTGTTTGAATATCGTACTATACTGAAGTTGTAATATTGAAAAATTATATAGAATATATGTACCGGTACTATACAATATACATAATTAAGAGGAGCATTAAAAATGTCAGATGCCAAAAACCGATACTGTTTAACAATGAAACCGAAAAAATTGTCTCGAAAACTAGGTAGACTAGAATAGAGTGAATGAATAACATAGATTATTGTAATAAATAAATGTTACATGGGCCTCGATTTTATTTACGAACAACACACGTGAATATAATTACGAACTCTGCTGCCAACAATATCTTATTGTTGAATTAGCCTGTGCTAACATATTATATTAACATATAGCCCTGCGTTGTTTAATGATCGCGTACTCCTGTACAACCGAAATTACGATACGTTGCCAAAATTAGTATGTGGATACTCTTCTAGAAATAATTCAAAGTATCTACTTATAGTCCGGGTTGGGGTAGCAACCTGCGCTCTTCTAGAAATACTATAATTTAGCTTAACAGCTGTTTCAAACAGTTGTCTATCGGAATATGTTTGAAGGCAAATAGATGAAAAATTATACTTGGTTTGGTACACAATGTAGTCTGTCCAAAGTCTGTGATAGAATTTGCTTGTGAGGACTCAGCAGTTCCCCAGTCTCCATCTAGAGGGTCAACGGTTTGAATAATGTTAGCCGTATGCTATGCTTGATTACTTTGTCCTGCGCGAACGCACAAAATGTAGACCGTGTTTACTTTATTGTCGTGGTAACGATTAGGTGTGATCTGCCGCCACAAGAATATTAATCATTTCCACTATTTGACCTGGGATGAAATGAGATCATGTTGTCAAATTCTTCACTTCATGTGTGGTAATGGAAGAAATTATCTGCAGTTACTCAAAATAAAATCGACCACTTCGTTATCTTCTTCACCTATGCTTATTTTGGAAGGGTTCCAGAAGAAATGCAACCTCTTTCACATCAGGTCGGGATGAAATCTTGTGCTCTTCCAGCCAGTGGAAGTTAACTGTTAACTTTACCTATAATTATCGAGTATAGTATGGGTGTTAAGGAAATCAGCATGTGGCTGAAAATTAACTGAACTCGAACAGAATAAAACAGACCCATTCCCACTACATATATGGTCGATTACGAGATATTAATAACTTTAGAATTAACAGGGAGTTTTTTTATGTAGCAAATAATAAGTTTAGGGTATGACATATAATACTTCCATAGAAAATATGTGGGGCGAGCCACGAAGTCTAGGTGAGCCTTTGAGTAGCGGCATAATTAGTGGAGCGTCTTTCGTCGTCGATGTCGAAAATGTTTGAACGGGAATAAGTCGACCAATTTTGGATAAAATTGAACCAAACTTGGTACACATATAGTCCATCAAAAGTTTAGAAATTCTACACACAGACAGACTTATATACTTACTGTGTCGGCCGCTAGAGGGAGTAACAAGGTCCACTAATTGTACTTACGCAAAGGTTAACCTAAACAGACATCGTGCTGCGCGATATCCCATCCTCGTGATATTCGCACGATTTTCAAAATTAAAATCAACTGCATGCTATAATGGCTGTATTTTCTTCCAATACGTCTATAGGTAATAATATTGTAGACAAATTATTATTAGTCTTCATATTAAAAAACAAGATAATATAGCGAGACAATGCGATTTTAATGTCTTTGACTCGTGTGACTCGGAAAGTGTGTGACTCGTGCGAATTTTAAATCTACGTTGCTGCGTGCGCAATTAAGGTTTATAATATTTTTCTACAACATTTCATTCGTGTGGAGGGACATTCCAAACAAATTGGCTAAACTTGTGATTACAACTTGTAATTACAGTCTCCGCTTTAAATTCCTATTCGATAAACTATAGATGGACTCATCGTACTAGCTTTACTGAAATCTCGATTTTTGTATGTATTCTTAATTGGCGCGCACACTTCTGTTTGATACTTTACTCGAGCTGTTTCCAAAAGAGAACTAATAAAGTGATATAATAAATATAAATAGTGGAAGTAATAAAGAAATAATAGTAATATTTACAAACTCACAAGTGAACTCAATATTAGGAAGTTGTTTGTTAAGGTAAGTTGGGAATGTTTTATTGTTTCACAAACTATTAAAGTATCGACATATCGGTTCCACATTATTTTCTGGGCCGCTTTAACTCTTCTGCACCGGCTTGTTAAGTTAAACACGAGTGTGGGAAACAGCGAAGGACGATATCTAGGCTAGGTTAACCACCCCTAGCGGCCGAAAGAGGAACTAAAGAAGTCTGGTTGTCAGTTGGTGTGTATAATTTCTAAACTATTGATAGAATCCATGATTGTATACTAAGTTTTGTTCCATTTCATCAACACGTTGCTGCTCGCCCCACAATAAAAACGTTTGACGATTATATTAATTTTCATATGAAAGCGTCATATGTAGCCTATTATCATATCATATGTAGCGCTGAATTTAAACTGCGTTATCTTTCTACTTTAATAATCTTTTTATTTCTTTTTTAAATTTGAGAAATTCCACCAGGAATATCGCGTTTTTTTCTTTATACATAAGATTTACACTCTTTTTCATCAGTGCCGTGTCCGTCTGTTGCAATTCATTAGTGCAATGAATGTATATAAATAAATAACAATTCAAATTCATTATAATTATTACTGTTTAATATTAATTCCCACTAACAAATAGCGAACATAATTACTTATAAAAACTCCCGTCCAACTGATTGGTTACCGCAGTCTGTCGTTCCCTAGCAACAGTTAGCCCCTTCCCATACACCCCCCGGTGCGGCTTAGCAAAGTAATTGTATATTTATAAATAGAATCGGTACTAATGCCTTCCCTATTATTCCCCACGCGACCACTTCCTCTGCCTCCCCACACCTTCTCTCCTTTATTCTTAGTCCACCTATCTGTCTTCCCACCCATTCCCCACCCCTCTACCTTCCACCTTCTCCCACCTTTTCCCTTATTCTTTCCCAACCCCAATGCATTCCCACCCGCCCCACCCATTTGCCCCCCTCCCCTCTATCTTCCCTTTGTCCTTCCCTCACCCCTCTGCCTTTCCCCTTTCTTCTTCTTTACCTTCCCCATCCGACCTCCCCTCATCCCCAGTCTTTTCCTCCCCATCTGCCTTCCCATCTGTCCTTCCCTCCCCCTCATCCAAGAAACTCTGCTTGATCTTGTCCTTGAGTCTATTAACCCCCGTATCCTCGTCGTAGGCGAGCTTCCCGTACTGCGTATCGTGTATCCCGTTGACACTCCCAGCCGTCCCGACCTCCCGTTCTGCGTAAACCAACAGCAACGCGCGCTGCTCGCTGGTCAGTTCGTGCGGCTGGGGGGTCACCACCCGTAGATGGACGTAATGGTCGCCCTTGGCGCCTCCGCCACCCAGACGCGCCACTCCGCCGCCCGGGAAGGTAAACCGATGGTGTGAGTTGGTACCGGGTGGTACGACCAGGGTGAGCGTGTCGTAGACACCGGGGATTCGAATCGTCCCGCCGAGGACGGCTTGGGCGACGGAGACCACGGCGTCCGAGTGGATGTCGGAGCCGGAACGACGGAAATCGCGACTCTTAGCAACCCGAAATCGCACGAAACATTCCTGGGATTTAGCGCCGTACGCGACGCGCAGGGTGAAGCCGTCCTCGACGCCGGGGGGAACGGCGACCGCGATGCGACGGGTCTGTCGAGTCTGTCCAGAGCCGCTGCACTCGCGGCACGGATTCGGGATGCGGACGCCCCAACCCGCGCACGTGCGGCACGGCGAGCGCATCATGAAGGGGCCGGTCTGCCGGCTCTCGTACCCGGTCCCGGAACAGCGGCCGCACTGCTCGGTGCGGGTCCCCGGCTCGCACATCGAGCCCGAGCATCGCGCGCACGTGTCCAACGTTCGAACCGATATCCGTTTGTTACAGCCGCGCACCGCCTCGTTGAATGTTATATCCATAGTGTACTCGATGACAGGGGGATCCTGCGCTAGATCCCCCGACTCTGTGGCACCGCTCCGGAACAGATCCTCGACGCGAACCCCTTGGTTCCCGAATATTCTCTTGAAGAGTTCTTCCGGGTCCATCTGGGCGCGGTAACTCCATCCGGCGCCGCTGGGGAAGCCTTCCGGGAATCCGGTCTGTCCGGCCTGCGAGGCCGAGCCGGGGTCCATCCCGGCAGCCCGGGCCGCGTCGTACTGCCGGCGTTTATCTTCTTCGCCGAGGACTTCGTACGCCTCTGCGGCTTCCGCAAACTTCTCGTGAGCTTTGGGATCCTCTTTGTTGACATCAGGATGGTATTTCTTAGCCAATTTGAAATAGGAGGATTTTA
Source organism: Nemertoderma westbladi (assembly GCA_032718475.1). Lineage (NCBI taxonomy): Eukaryota > Metazoa > Xenacoelomorpha > Nemertodermatida > Nemertodermatidae > Nemertoderma > Nemertoderma westbladi. Next base: position 2,299 of record JAUCBJ010000835.1, on the reverse strand, counting down.
TTTGCTTTTCTGTGGCGTTTTTATCTACGCCGAGGATCTCGTAATAATCTCGTTTAGGAGCATATTCGTTCGACGTTGTGTGGAACGTTCTACACCATTGTAACGCGTTACTCAAGGAACGCAAATGTAACTTTGTCACTTTCGGGGAAAATGCGATGGTAACTATAACAGAAGGTCGTCGAGATAAATTAATGTTTTTTGAAGTTCCCCCGCTTTTGTGTAAACGTAGTAAGGAAGTTCTGAGCGCTAGGATTGACATCCTGACATCAGGTTACACGGGGAGGGTCGCTTCGCTACTAACTCACTGTGTCACATCTGCACATTCAAATACACTATCCGACCGAACCGCAAATAATGAAATTAGATGGCAGGATCAGGATGGTACGTGGTAAGCTAGGTATGTCAGTATTTACCGGTACCACCGTACAGCCGTACTGTTTACTGTAGGTCTACCGTACAGCCGTACGTAGGTCAGTACAGCAGTAGGGCTGTAGGTTACTGAGGTAGGCTACTGCTACTGCCAACTGCAGTACTGCCTGAGCCTTTTTGATGTGGGGCAAGCGACGAAAGTAAGCGAGCTTAGCCAGTTAGCATACAAGTACCACTAACTCAATCGGTGTGTCTGTCGTTCTGTTGTGTTCAATTTGAAACGTTTTTATATTAATTATATTATTCGGAGTCCGGAGACATCACGGTCATAGCAGCGAAAGTACACATTAAAATATAACATAAACAGGTAACACGTTCGTGGGGACTTCGCGCAGCACGAGGCCTAGTTATTATATACAAATTAAAATGCAGCGACTGTATCACAAAATCAGGTTTTGAGAAATTTACCCACACCACCAATCAATCAAAGAAAGGTGGACAGTACGTGTTCACCCCTTTTAATCCCCCCCCCCACCCTTCCCAACCACCAATACATAACCGCGACATCTACCACCCACGGAAGGGTAGCACGAACTTATTTCCAATCGCACGTTAAATATGCAAAGCCAGGTGGTTTATAGGAATATAATAAACGCAGTACTCGTTTTCATTATAAGCCTCTTTGCGTTCGTCCTGTTTTGTATTTAAATATATTTCTTAAACGCAAGCTAGGACGATCTTTATAATAATAATAACTAGGGATGCGATCAATATGTGAAGCCAGGTGGTTTATATAATAATTTAGTCAACGCAGTACTCGTCTTCATTATATGCCTCGTTGCGCTCGTCGCTTGTCCTGTTTTGTCATAAAATATTTTTCCTAAACGCAGACTGACGATCTTTATACAGTTATAACTATGCGAAGTTTCGAAACTGTGCGAGTAACTGTTGATACATCTATGTGGAGATGTGTGATATGTGGAGATGTGTGATACAACGCCAACGCATCTTATGCCGATGTAGTAATATGGGTATTGAAATAATATTAAATCAATGTACACTCTTAAAGCTGCAGCGAAAAAATGTAGCTAATTTCCTAGGTTACATATAAAATAATAATATTATTTTTAAGAACATTAATTTTACTACTTTGCAAAAATTCAATTAAAAAATAACCAGACATATACATTGTGGAATAAACTATTTCAGAAGCCTACAACAGCCATGCCATGGATTGTATTTATGTTATTATATCTGTCATTTAACTGAGATAGCAATAGTAGTAATAGTCGAACGGTTATGCGGCCCGTCCAGCCTATAATAAACACAATTCAGTGATTGGGCTGGAATAGCAATACTGGTTGCCTCTATTACAATTCCTCTCAGGTTAGTCTACTGAGCCACAACTCCCAGCAGCTAGCTCCACACCAGCAGAGACTTGACCAATAATGGGAAGGATTAAATTTGTACTCAATAATTGTGCGGTTTAATTACGTTTAGATCAATTAAAGACACATTTATTAAAGCAAATCACTTAAACTAATTAAAAACTATAATAGAATGGCGTATGGGGATTATATCTGTATAATTTTTAAGTATAATTATTTAAATCTTATACTGTAAAACAATTAATTTCCTTTAAAAGGCAGGTTGAAAATGGCGTTTTCACCGCAATCAACTTAATTAACTAATTAACTGCTATTATCTTAGCTTCTCGAAGGCCACACGGAAATTCTACTTGGAAAATTTCTAAACTTTTGCCAAACAACATGTGTACCAAGTTTGGATAGATTTCATCAAAGATTGGCCGAGTTATTAACGTTTAAAATTGAACACGACAGAACGACAGAACGACAGAACGACAGAACGACAGGTTGATTAATGGTACCACTACGCTAAGGCTCACTCACTTCGTGGCTCGCCCCACACA
>JAUCBJ010000834.1:0-29909 GCA_032718475.1 Nemertoderma westbladi | reverse complement strand
GGGGTGAGACAGGCAGCCGGTCAGGAGTTAACTGACGCCTGTGAGGCCGATTGTGTCCGGTAATTCCCTGGCCTCTAGTGGCCAGACCTCCGCATTGCTAATGTAATCCATAGTGGGGGTTGGGGGTGCTTTTTTGCCGAGTCAGCTCTCGTGGCAAATACCACACCCTGGTTTGCCATTCCACAGGGTAGGTGTCGCAATGGAGTCAGATATGAGGCCCATCACCCATATCTACTCTGGTGTACATGACCCACCATTGGCTGTTGCTGCTCATCTGCTGGGTCATGCCCTGTACCCTTGCTGCCAGGTGCAGGTCGCAGTGAAGTGCTCTCAGAGTGGACATGAGAACACTCTACTCCTAACCAGCCATTGGTAGATCACCATCTGCCTGGTCAGGCCATATACCCCTGCAGCCAAGTATATGGGTCCTTAATCCAGGACCAACGGCGTCCTTATCCCAGAACGAAGGGGGTCCTAGTTACAGGACCAGATTTGCCCTAGTAAGAGGGTCTATGCAGCTACAGGTGGCACCTCCTTTATGCTGCATGGAGGTGGCAAGTTTTCTTGATCAATGACCTAGAATACCTGACCTGACCATAAGGCCTGAACCTGAAGGTCTTGATGCTGACAGGGTTATCCTGTAGTCCGCCTGATGTTATTCCCCGGTTATTCCCCGGTTTGTCGGATGATCTTAGCAGGATGTCCGAATTCCCTGTCTAGGGCCCGCCATGCAGTCGTGAATCCACCTTCGATACTTTGGTACTGCCTTACGATGTCGTATGCTGGCCCCCCTGTGTAAACTTGTAAGTATTTAAGGCGCTCCGCCTGCGTCAGGTTCTTCGTTAATATTTCGTTACTGTACATACGCCGGAATTGCAGGTATTCCTTCGGCTTACTACCATCGAATTTGAATGGCTCCACTGGTGTTAGCTCGATCCTGGTCATTAGCAGGGGGGGGGTCGATGAGTGTTGCCATTCCCATCGCTTGTACTTCTAGCGCGCTCGATGGTTGTGGTGCAGACTCCCCTGCTGTTGGTTGCGGTTCGCCCGTTGGGCCTGTCGACTTTCCTTGTGTAGGATATATCATCGGGGGTAACGGTCCCCTGCATATCTCCGTGTCACACGACTTATTTGGGTCTGGGGGGTTTGGTGTTCCTCCTCGTGAGATCTCTCTTCTACCTCCCGGATAAATTGCACTGTTCTTCTTCCGTCTTCCGACTGGGCTCGACGTCTTCTCGCTCACCCGCTCACGGCGCCAACGTCTCTCTCTCTGCCCGATTGGACGGTCCTGGGGATATTCGCAATCCCCCTACTATTCTCTGTCGTCGGGAGCCACGGTTTACCTAACTCGCCGCGCGCATTGCCCGCCGACGCTTGTTGGACATTCTCTGCCACACCCGCACGCACACATTTCCCGTTGATGCTTGTGGGACATTCTCTGCCCCCCCCCCCCCACCCCCCCCCCCCCCCCCCCCCCCTCTCGGCACTAATCGCTTGTGGTGGGGCGCCCGTAGCCCCCCCCCATCCGTCACCTCTTACTTCATCCCTACACCCCTCTCTAGTCGATGCACTATCTCTACCCTCGCTATATTTGTTCACCCCCGCTTCTCCCTGTGCAACTGCATGGCCTTGCAGGCTCTCGTTGGGTTGACTCACCCCCTATTCCCCCTGTGCAACTGCGTGGCCTTGCAGGCTCTCATTGGGTTGACTCACCCCCTCTTCCCCCTGTGCAACTGCGTGGCCTTGCAGGCTCTCGTTGGCCGGCCCACCTGTTCCCTAAATGTTTGTATTAATTGCACCATTATTAATTTCGCCCTGATTTGTTACACTATTACTAATGATATTATTTTGGTTAATTTCTTCAGGGTTGTTTAACGTATTGATGTTACCAAAATTATTTAAATTATTTAAATTATTTTGCTCAGAATTATTTGTATTATTTAGATTACTTTGCACATTTAAATTAGGGTTATTGTTACCGGGTAAAACATTATTTCCTGCAAGAAAGGTTTGAATAGGGTTTGTCTATTACGGTACTATTAATATTAACTCCCTCTAACATATTATTATTATTACCCCCCAGCCCGTATGGTTACTCCAGTCCTGGGTCTGTCGTCCGGTACCTGTAAGTGGGGTATTAACAAAGGTTTCCATTACCTCTGGTTCTTCGTAAATACTACCCGAACCAGCCTCACTCTCCGATAATCCCATTTTTGCCAGTTCTCATCAGCGCTTTTGCTTCGCTTGATATTGCATTAACCCCCTCAGCTGGGTATGCATATCATCCCGCATCCATTTACCAGCCCTCTCTCTATCTCTGTCCTCCCTCATGCTCTGGTTGGCTAATTCTATCTCCCTCGCCTCCCGCCCTCTACGCTCATTCACCTATCTTGCCTCCCACTCCTTGCGCTCGTTCACCTCTCTTGCCTCCCACTCCTTGCGCTCGTTTTCTACTCTAGCCACCCGCTCCCCGTGCTCTTTACGCTCACCTAACTCTCTCTCCTCCCACTCCCTATAGTTTCTCGCCACCCTCTCGGCTCTCTCTTTACACTCTCTCGCTAATTCTCTCTCTCTCTCTAATAGCGCAGTTCCCTCATCTAACTGCCTCTCCAATTCCTTTTGATCCAGCGCCACAATGTCTAGTTGACATGCCAGATCTATCTCTAACACCCTTCTTGCTTTCGCGGAGGATGTAGCGGACTTATCAGTCGTGACGGACTCCCGTCGCCTCTCTGTTCTACTGATTTTCCCCCATTTACTGGGGTTCTTACTAACCGACGAAACCGAATCCTTGGGGTTAACCTCGGATTCGCCGTCATGCAGGTCCACCCATCCCACTAACTTAATTCCCCTAGCATCTACTAAGTAAGGCCCTATGTACACTACATCTGGCTCCATTACCTCGGACCGCCATAATTCAAACAATTCTGTGGCGACCCTTCTTGCTCTCTCACTCGCCAGTTCTCCCTGTCCAAAACGAACTAAGTAACGAAAATGTTTATTCGACTCACCTAGCCTCTGGTATAGTCTAGGCTGGTCTACCTTTCTCCCCTCCTTAGCCTCTTTCAGTAGTTTCTTAGTGGCGTTGTACACCCGTCGCAGGCGATCGCTCGTCCCGACTTCCTCATCGTTGACTCTACCTTCCCTCCTCGTCCGGCGTCGTACCGGCGGCCCCACCGTAGCCGTTCCGGTGGGCCGTCCGTTACCCTCGGCCTGTGGCTGGCCGGCGACTTCAGTACTCCGACCGCCGTCGTCGTCGCGCGTCGACACATCATTGTCTTTCCCTCCTCGTAGTTGTCGGCCGTCCTCCGCTTGGGTATCGTTTGGTTGGTGTCATCCAGGGTCTGCGGCGGCATTCTTTCTCCCTCCTGTTCTCGGGGCCTCAGTTCGCTCATCTCGATCTCATTGTATTGCGGTCACAGTTTTAGTTGTAAGCTGGATAGTTTTAACTGTGACAGGATCGAGTTCAAGGATCCCGACCGGGTTAGGTTATACGCGTCACTTTCTGCTAGGCTGCTGAACTTATATCTGTGGCCGAAGGCCGTCGGGAAAATAACAGAGTTTGTGTTTCTCGATGTTAATGTTTCAATGATAATAGCACAGAATGTATAACAGTATATGATTGAAATTGCAATACAGAATTATAACAGCAGTGTATAAAGTGATGGTTAAGGGGGGGGTACACCATTTTGGTCCAAAATATGTCGAAATTTTTTTTATGGTATATTGTAATGCACCATTGAATGGTGTTTCCAAATCTGAAAACCGCTATTTAATAGCTTTTTTAGTTTTCAAGTTATGTAAATTTCCATTTACGGAATCCTATTGAAATTACTATTACTATGTATAATGAAAGGTCGATTATCTCCAAATATTTTTTTCATGAAATTGTCAACTTCAAAACCCTACTACTTCTACAATTTTTGAGTAATTAGTCTGAAACTTCCTGTGGGTGTCTAGATAGCCACCCTGCATAAAAGTATCAGGCAACTTTTCGAAATTTTTTGTTAATAAAATTTAATACTATTTATAAAAAACCTAAAAATTTGCATAAATTTGCAGCGCCACCTAGCGGAGCACAATTATTTTAACAAAATTTCGCCTGATAGTTATGTTGCCCCATCTTTGATCTATCATATAAAAAAACTTTCATGTGATTAGGTTCAAAACTGTAAAAGCCTTAGGGTTTTAAGCGCAGCCAAGTTTTTTTTGTTGTTAACTAGTATTAACTAATATTAAATAGCGAAAAAAAAAATTTTTCTGACCTGTCATGTAGAATAGCATCTTAGGCACCTATATACCAAATTTTAGCCAAAATCAAACAATTTTGAAACGCTGAGAGTGATAAATCGAAGAGTTGTCCGAAAATGGTGTACCCCCCCCCCCTTAAAACTATAACCAGTCTGCTACTCTGTGATTAATGAACTGACCGGTAAACCAGTAATCAGAGTAAATATATGATTGATACACATTCATATTGGTTCCTCCTCTACTCTACTTTGGCCTTCGCTATCCAATGGATGCTTTCCTATCTTTCCCCACATGCTCCCCTGCCCGCTATTGGCTTATATACTAATTGTCACTTTGGCACTCCCTGTAAGTGTTACCCCCTTCCACTAGCCTTGACTAGCTGGGTTCTCCCTTTGAGGTGGTTTGACCTCTCACCTCTCTCTGTGGCTTTAGGGCCTGTGCTGCCCCCCCCCCCCCCCCCCCCCGAGTTTGTTATGAGGCGAGATTATTATTGGTAATCTCGTATCGCCGACTATATGGGTAAAATGCCACGGGTCCCATTTTAGGGTGGAGAATGAAGGGAATTGAATCCGCTTACACAGTTTCCTTCTCAATACAAAACAATTACTTTAAGTAATCACAAAATGAATCACTCAACAAAACACTCATAACCAATACAATGCTGACACATTTTTAAACAACAAATAACATCAAAATTTAACTACACTTAAATTGCTTTTTGTGTGTATTATTACCTTTTTGAAAAGATATAAAATTTAAAATACCAATTATAAAGTCTTAAAATTATAATTAATTTTTGTAAATTCATCAATATGATTCTATTTTGGCTGGAAATAAGATAAATTATATAAATCTGACTAATCGAATGCGAATTTGTGGATCATCACCATAATATGGATACTCTCATATCACTATTGATTAAATATTTTCATATATACTCTGATGCTTCCTTCTCGAAATGAATAGGGTATTGTAGGTGAAGGGCCGTAGGATAGGGTGTAGCCGATTGGATAAGGTAGGCTAACCCCCCCCCCCCCCCCCACACCCCCTTCCCTCTGCTCTACACATAACATGCATACACAAACAGTGATTGGTTGGTCTCACACTACATTTTTACGATTTTTCTACCTAATATGGACCTATAACACACCAGAAATGAACGTCTAGTGAACACAGATCAAACGACATTGGAAAGTAGATTCATAACGTCTTTTAACGTTCAAGTATCAGTTCATTTAACGTACTTCTGACGGCCAACTTTGAACTATTGAACGTTCAACAATAATATAATCCTATGGGAGAAATATAACGTCATATGAACATAAATTCAGAACGTCTGGACGAATAATGAACGTAATTTTATGTATTTGTGCTACCTGAGTGGTGGTGGATGAAAATTAGGTCGTTTTTTGTATAAATACCAAAGTTAATGGGTCAGATAGTTATACCCCCCTAAAGGTCCATACTCAATTTTTTTTATTTTACAGGAAAAGCAAAAAACTGTTTATTTTCGATGTAATAAATAGGACTTCATTAGACAAATTAAACAAAAATTACCTAAAGGACCAAAATAGAATTAAATTAACCACAAACTTTTTACCAACAATCGCTACCGTCTTATTTTCAAATTTGTGATCCCATTGAGAAACTGCTATGTGGAAATATGAATGGGTTCCATAAAGATCCTGGGAACATGGATGTTATGTATGTGTGTACAGCATGTATGTATGTACATTGTACATAATCTGTGCCAAATACGTTGTTTGGCATCGGTAGTGTCTTTCAGTCCTGGTTTCATGATTACCTGGCATTTAGAGAACTGATAATGGCAACCATCTCTGGGTTTATTTTATACTAAAGTAGTGTGCAGATAGGACCGCATGGATGCAAATAGCTATGAGAAAACCAACACAAATGACAACTTGTCTATACCAAACACTTTACCTTTATCAGTAATATCATTTGCAACATGTGCAAATTTGATGTTGATCTTTATTTGATCAAGTAAAGATCAACCATGTACAATAATAGCACCAGCATCCTTCTTGCACTACATCCGCTACAAGTCACCATCACTAGTCTTGTAGGATATGAATCAACGAAGGGTACCTAACAACTACCATGTTATTGGATCATGTGGTACACCCCAACTCCACAGGTGTTCATCACACCCACCCAAACAAAGTAAGTGCTTTAGGCTCATAAATTATTATTATGGAAGTTCTAGTGTCTAGGATTGACTTTTGGCGTTTAAATGTAAAAAAATTAAATATAGTATATGTTTCAAGTTTCATCCTCAGCATCATCTAATGGAATATCAGGAATATCAATAAACAGGAATATCAATGCATTCTTTAGGGTTTCCAGTCTTTTGGTCAATTACATTATTATAAACTAAATTAGAATGAAGGAGTTGAAATAGTTACTTAAATACTTACCAGTGCATGATTCACCAGTTCCCTCATAGCCGGAATTGCAAGCACAGCTGAATCCACCAACAGTATTTGTGCAGCTAGCATCATTGTGGCAATTATCAGTATCGGTATCACATTCATCAATATCTATAAAGCATAAAATAGTACCAATAATTAACCACAAAAAAAAGTAAAACAATGACGTATAACAAATGCATCCATACATATACATCAGCCAAACCCAAACATTTGTTTAACAAAGATAACATGAACAGACGAGCAATGCACTTAAAAAATAAAAATAGAAGATAAATAATGATTTGAGAATAATTATAAAATTAAGCAAATTAGTTCCTTCATAAAGCAGATGCAGATACAAACAAGACGATGACTATAGGGGTTTTATAATATATTAGTACATCACATTAGTTTAATTGTCACAGGGCGAGTATAGGTGTAACAATTAAATTAAAGCTCACAGATGCTTGTTGCATCCAACTATTCTTATTTGAATCTTAATCTATTTTGGCCACATTATCTGCTCATCTACTTATGATGACCGTGATATTACAGGTCAGATACATCAACTTTACTCTAGAGGTAACATTTTGGCTAGAAAGATATCATGCATATTGTACACCAATATACTGTATCAGCATTGCGTACAATAATTGTGCATGGCTTCTATTTAACATCCCGAGGATGACCAGGGAAGAACCTACTAGCATGTCGCTTTCGTTTCGTAACCTTGGGGTGCCAATGTTTTGTCACATAGCTTGCCGGATGTTGTGAGTAATTTACCAATGTGTGACGTTCAAATTGGGTAATTTAACATCCTAACTTTAACGAAATTGAATATGAACCAAAACAAACGAATATTGAACGTTCAAATTGCGTTCAGTTTTGCGTTCATTTTTTGTACCTAAATATGTACGTTGTTTGAACGTTTATTAACGTTCAAACATATTTTACTTTAATTTGTTTTGTCAATGGCAGTTCAATTATTATTATCTGACTATTTATTATTGTATAATTAATTTTCGTGTTTGTTAGCCTACTCCTTGTCTGGTTCCGCTTATACCTGGACTATTGGCTCTTTCCCAATTCAAAACAATTACTTTAAGTAATCACAAAATCACTCAACAAAACACTGATAACCAATACAATGCTGACACATTTTTAAACATTTTAAACAACAAATAACATCAAGATTATACAATGGTGATTCCTCTGATTACTAAAGCAATAATACACTATGTCACAAAAAATTGTAATAACATTATTACAATATATTTACTACTACTACTACTACTAGGTCAAGCGAACTCGAACAGTGGAAATGAGATCCTTCCAGGCTTCCTGATTCTCCATAGTTGTCGCAATTTCGTTTCTCCCAAGTTCAGTATCCCTTTCAAGTTGATCTATATATGGTATGGCTGGTCGTCCACGACTACGCTTTCCATGAGTTGGTTCGAGAAAAGTAGATCTGGTATGACCTCGTCTTTACTTCACCAGCAGTGCCCACTGAATCTTAATCTGCATTCACGGAGGGTGGTTGATACAGGTGGTATTGTACCATAAAGCTCAGTGTTTATCATGTGTTGTCTCCAGCTGATGTTTAGGGCTGCCCTTAGTAGTCTTGTGTAGCAACCATCAATTCGTTGTTCAAGTGATTTAGTCAGTGTCCAGGTCTCACCCCCGTATAAAAATACACTTTCCACTGTGACTCGAAAGAACTTAGTCTGCAGGTGCCTGGAGAGATCTGATTTCCAGATGATATCCATTTTTGATAGAGCTACCCAAGCCTTTGCTTTCCTAACTTATATGTCCTTTTTGCTACTCTCTATCCATGATCCAAGGTACTGGAAGTCGTCGACCTTCCTTAGCTAGTTGATTATTATCAATGGTTGTCAAGTTTCCATCAACATTAAAGGTCATGATTTCGGTATTGGTAGCATTTATATGCAATCCAGCCTACTTAGCAGCCCTCTCCACTTTATTTAGTAGAAGCTGTGCATCTGCTAGCGTATTATAGAACAGAGCGATGTCATCCACAATGTCGTTGTCTGTGACTGTAGGTGCTGGATATCTACTACTTCTGCATTCTTGAAGTGTGAATCCCAGATCTTCACCCTTTGTGGTCGTCCTCATTGCGTAATCCAGCACAATTACAAATAGTAATGGTGCTAATGTCGACTGACGAATATCAGGAATATCAATAAACAAGAATTGAATATCAATGCATTTTTTGGGTTTCCAGTCTTTTGGTCAATTACATTGTTATAACCTAAATTAGAATGAAGGAGTTGAAATTGTGGCGAACTGGGCGTTGAGAGATGCAGAGTCCTTCAATTTTAGAATCCCTGTTGCCGAAGGGAGTGCAACTATGTGTCGGCTCCCAAAGTAGAGGTAGAAGAGATTGCTTAAGGTGAAGGTGGAAAAAGTTGATTTTGAGTGAAAGCGATAACTGAGTTTATTTATAATAATTCAATGAATAATAAGGAAATAGAAGAGGAAACAATTAAATCATTAAACTTTGAAGCAGGGCTTTGCACTAGGAAAGTTTGTCAACTTGGAAGTGAAGAAAAAGTGGCGAGCAGCTCCTTAAATACCTCCCCAGGAAGCGTCCTCATTGGGTAGCCAAGGAGACTGCTGAGTGGCCAGTTAATTACGTTTCGATCCTAAGAGGGCCTGCCAACCTTCCTGCTAGAGGGAGGTTGGACAGAGTGCTGCAAAGACAGCAGATTACGTTTCGATCCCAAAAATAGGTACAGATAAATTAGAAAGTTCGCTCGACGACCTGGTGATTATTTACAGGAATAGTTACTTAAGTACTTACCAGTGCATGATTCACCAGTTCCCTCATAGCCGGAATTGCAAGCACAGCTGAATCCACCAACAGTATTTGTGCAGCTAGCATCAATGTGGCAATTATCAGTAGCGGTATCACATTCATCAATATCTATAAAGCATAACATAGTACCAATAATTAACCACAAAAAAAAGTAAACCAATGACGTATAACAAATGCATCCATACAGATACATCAGCCAAACCCAAACATTTGTTTAACAAAGATAACATGAACAGACGAGCAATGCACTTAAAAAATAACAATATATGATAAATAATGATTAGATAATAAATATTAAATTAAGCAACAATTGTTTCCTTCATAAAGCAGATGCAGATACAAACAAGACAATGACTATAGGGGATTTAAAATATATTAGTACATCACATTAGTTTATTTGCCACAGGGCGAGTGTAGGTGTAACATTAAATTAAATCTCACTGATGCTTGTTGCATCCAACTATTCTTATTTGAATCTTAATCTATTTGGGCCACATTATCTGCTCATCCACACCACTGATGATGACCATGATAGTATACGTCAGATGCATCAACTTTACTCTAGAGGTAACATTTTGGCTAGAAAGATTTATCATGCATAATGTACACCAATATACTGTAACAGCGTTGCGTACAATAATTGTGCATGGCTTATATTTAACATCCTAAGGATGACCGGGGAAGAACCTACTAGCAAGCCGCTCGCTTTTGTTTCGTAACCTGGGGTTGCCAATGTTTTGTCACATTGCTTACCGGACATTGTGAGTAAGTTACCAAATTGTGACGTTCACATTAGGTAATTTAACGTCCTAACTTTAACGAAATTGAATATGAACCAAAACAAACTAATATTGAACTTTTAAATTGCCTTCAGTTTTGCATTCATTTTTTTGTACCTAAATATCTACGTAGTTTGAACATTTATGAACATTCATACATAATTTACTTTAATTTGTTATGCCAATGGCATGTTCAAACTTGTTCGTGACAAAAGTAACTAACGTTTTCTTGCAAAAGTAACAGCATTTTTTAGAAAGACAATTTGTAGCATCGTGGTCCATTCTTAAACAATTAAAGCACCAACCTTCTTTACGTAGATGTACTTTATGCGATTCTACATTTTGTAATAAATACATCACATAAAGCAGCATAATGACTCCCTTGACAATATACACAACACAAATTTGATTTGGAATATGATTTGATTTGTGTGTCGTGCTGCTACCAGATACAATATTTTCCAGCCAATGACCACTTCTGTTAGGAATAAACGACCTTGGTAGGTTAGCTGTTCCAGAAGATTGACTTGGTCGACAAGGGTAGAATGGCCAGATTGGATACTGTTGGAATCGCTCCTGTTCTATTTATATCATATTTGGAAATCTTAAGTTCGATAGAAATAAATTTTTCTTTCACAAATTTTGAAAAATTGTTAATTTTATCATCAAGAAGGCTCAAATGCGTAAAGAGATCTGTATCATACTCTTTAATAGACAAAAGTTTCATTCATAATGGATTCATAATGCTTCTAGCGCCTCAAAAGCTATAACTTGAAGTGTACCCTTCCTGTCTAGCTCAACTAATAAATCCGAATTATCATTCAGGTTAGCAGAAGCTGCCAAACGCTCCAGTGTGTCATCGCATCTAACAGTTGACTTTACTCTAATTTTATATAAAAGTGTATTTTTAGCTTTGAGAATTTCTCAACAAATGAGTATATGCTTTTAGAAATGCCCTGTAGGGTAATGGACAGGCATGTATTAATTATTATGACTGCGGGAACATCATCCTTGCCAGTGTCTGAAATAGTGTATGTCTGCATGTTGCTGAGAATACAAAAACTGTTCTCTACAGGTATCCTACCTGTGCCCCCACTTAGCTGCCCAGACCCGCTGCGCATCAGTATCCTATTTTAGCTGATAAGTGTCAGAAGTATAAATACCAGTACTGTAGTATGCAGTGCTTTACCAGTACACAAGCAAGCAGTACAGAAGCAGTACGGATTTTCAATACGATAAGAAGGCACTATCATGAGGCTAGTAGAAAGATAAATTTCCTAGGTTCCAACTTGGTGTAGTGGTTGCATTGAATTCACATCTCCTAGTGGCCGAAGAAAATTTACTTTTTTACTTTACTTTCAGATGCATATTGGTAACAATGGGATGGTAAGTCTGGTAATAGTCGCTTTTATTAATAACTAAAAATATCAACGAACCAATCACTCAATTTATGTTTTAGGAATATACAACGACCCAACTCATTGCCAACATACTCACCCCACCTCATACTCACACTTCACTCATCTATTTACTCCTTTACCTATTTACATAATCCATTATCCTTCGCCCCACTCTCCTTGTCAATTCCAACTCTCTTGGAATTGATCTACCCTTCTCCTCCACCCTAAAATTGGGTCTTTCGGCCGCCTTCTTGATTTCCTCATGGTCCCCTGGCAGCGAAATCCCACCCTTCATCTTGTCGTCACCTGACGGTAGAATGAAAAGAAATCGAGAGAATAGATAAAGCAGAATAGACAATAGAAGTCCTCTCCGTTTCCACTCTGTCTTCTTATTTGACCTCCCTCTTTTCGGTATGCCTCTCAACCGCACCGGCGTCTCCTCCGGACACCCCTCTGGACATCTCGCCGTCCACTCTTCTCCATCCTCATACCGATACTTGCCAGGAATATCCTTGTTCCATCTCATCGCCTCTAGGTCCTCTGCGTCGAACCCATTCTCCTCTGCCCACTCTCTTGCTGTTGCTTCCCCTCCTAACTCATCTATCAGCGGTATTTCTCTGGAACTATCCTCTATCCTTTCACTAAGCTCCACCATGTGTGGTTCCAGATCCATACCCATCCTTGACTCCTGGTGTCTTTCCTCGGGCTGCTTCCCATATGGGACCTTCCCATCGCCCGTCTCTGGTTTCTCCTCTATGTCCTCAACAGTTCCGGGCAGCATGCACCCTGATGTCTCGGACAAACCAAACGGTGTCCTCGTCTTTATTGGGCGAGTAAGCATCCATCCAAATGGCCTGAGAATGGCCATCGGGTCTCGCTTCCTGTCATTGCCGAATATGGTCTGTAGTCTCTCGTGGGCTGTCGGGCAGTCCATGCCGACTATGAGAGATACTTTCAGGACGAATCGGAGAAATCGATGTTGTCCAGGTACCGGTATTTCTCAATCTCGATTTTCATGGGTCGCCTGGCGTTAATATTAATCGATTCTATTATTTGGATGGGTTCGATGGTAGCCCCATAGCCGCACCCTGGTGTTATCGCTGATATCTCGCAATGCCCCATTCTCATTCTCATGACCTCATCCTTATTGGAGATAGTAGTTACCACCATCTTGCTTGGTGTTGTCTGTATCCCATATCCTTTCGGCCACCCAACTCTCCATTAACGTGAATGCTGCTCCACTATCGACCAACATTAGTGTTGTGACCGATAGCCTGTCCTTTCCTGTCATTCATACTGGTACTACCCCGAGTAGTACTGTCCTCTTCATCCTTGCTCCCGTTGTGCTCGTTGCCATGGTTTGGCCTCCAGTCTCATCAGCCTCGTCATCTCTTATTGTTGTTTCCTGGCATTCTTCGAATCTGTGTCCTCATACCACGCATCGATGACAAATTCCATTTATACCCGCGTAGGCTACCCAATCTTGTTTAGGCAACGCCTGCCAATGCCTGCAATTCATGGTCTGGTGGAATGCATTTGGGTGTAATTGGCATTTGTATTTTGGATTGTAGCCTTCTTTATAAAGCGCTTTGCATTTTGCGCGTATATTCATACCTAGCGGTTTAGTGTTTTTATTATTTGGACTTGGCCTACTGGGTGTGTTGGGATTATATTTGTTCGTGTTGTTATTTTGTTTCTGTCCCTGCCACGGTGTGGCCCTACTTCCAGCTGCTTGTGGACTACAAGGCCCCTGCGTGGCCGCATGTGGCAACTGTCTCACTCTCGGGAATGCATCCGCCGGATTATGTTCGGGCTTAGGCCTGTTGTATTCAGCTTTCGGCGCCCTCCCCAAACTATCCTCGCTGTAGACTGGGTCTGTAATCAATTCTGCCTCATAGTTAAGGATGTTCGACATCTCCTCTAGCCCTGGCTCTGCACCTTTCTTCTCCCGGGTGGAGAAGGCGATCTTTCTCCACTTGTTCCTCAGCCAGATCGGTAGTGCCTGCGCTATTGTAGTGATGTTATTCGATGTGTTGAGTTCATAAGGTGCATCTAGGGTCTTTAGCACAATTAGCGCCTTTTCGACTTTATTCGTGAAGGTTTTGATGCTGACAGGGTTATCCTGTAGTCTGCCTGATGTTATTCCCCTTAAGGTTTGTCGGATGATCTTAGCAGGATGTCCGAATTCCCTGTCTAGGGCCCGCCATGCAGTCGTGAATCCACCTTTGATACTTTGGTACTGCCTTACGATGTCATATGCTGGCCCCCCTGTGTAAACTTGTAAGTATTTAACGCACTCCGCCTGCATCAGGTTCTTCATTAATATTTCGTTACTGTACATACGCCGGAATTGCAGGTATTCCTTCGGCTTACTACCATCGAATTTGAATGGCTCCACTGGTGTTAGCTCGATCCTGGTCTTTAGCAGGTCGATGATTGTTGCCATTCCTATCGCTTGTACTTCTAGCGCACTCGATGGTTGTGGTGCAGACTCCCCTGCTGTTGGTTGCGGTTCGCCTGTTGGGCCTGTCGACTTTCCTTGTGTAGGATATATCATCGGGGGTAACAGTCCCCTGCATATCTCCGTGTCACACAACTTATTTGGGTCTGAGGGGTTTGGTGTTCCTCCTCGTGAGATCTCTCTTCTACCTCCCGGATAAATTGCACTGTTCTTCTTCCGTCTTCCGACTGGGCTTGACGTCTTCTCGCTCACCCGCTCACGGCGCCAATGTCTCTCTCTCTGCCCGATTGGACGGTCCTGGGGATATTCGCAATCCCCCTACTATTCTCTGTTGTCGGGTGCCACGGTTTACCTAACTCACCGCGCGCATTGCCCGCCGACGCTTGTTGGACATTCTCTGCCCCCCCCCCTCCCCCTCTCGCCCGCCGTTGGGTGCCACCGTTGGGTGCACTTAACTTGCCGCACACATTTCCCATTGACACTTGTGGGACATTCTTAATTTCTTCAGGGTTGTTTAACGTATTGATGTTACCAAAATTATTTAAATTATTTAAATTATTTTGCTCAGAATTATTTGTATTATTTAGATTATTTTGCACATTTAAATTAGGGTTATTGTTACCGGGTAAAACATTATTTCCTGCAAGAAAGTTTTGAATAGGGTTTGTCTATTACGGTAATATTAATATTAACTCCCTCTAACATATTATTATTATTACCCCCCCCCCCCCCCCCCCCCCGCCCGTATGGTTACACCAGTCCTGGGTCTGTCGTCCATCATTCTCAGATAATCCCATTTTTGCCAGCTCTAATCAGCACTTTTGCTTCGCTTGATATTGAATTAACCCTATGTATGTCTATCATCCCGCTTCCGTTTACCAGCCCTCTCTCTCTGTCCTCCCTCATGCTCTGGTTGGCTAATTCTATCTCCCTCACCTCCCGCTCTCTACTCTCATTCACCTATCTTGCCTCCCGCACCTTGCGCTCGTTCACCTCTCTTGCCTCCCACTCCTTGCGCTCGTTTTCTACTCTCGCCTCCCGCTCCTCGTGCTCTTTACGCTCACCTAACTCTCTCTCCTCCCACTCCCTATAGTTTCTCGCCACCCTCTCGGCTGTCTCTTTACACTCTCTCACTAATTCTCTCTCTCTCTCTAATAGCGCAGTTCCCTCACTCGTTATTCCGGACAAGTTTACACCGCCAAGAGCAACGTCGTCGCCTATTCTGAAAGTCAAGGTAAGTAACCCACCGATTACAGATCGTAGTAGTTTGTTGACCGGACCTGCACTACTGACGACTAAACAGGTGAGTCCACCTTCGACACCAAAACCCGTTATGCATTACACGTACCCAATGACGTTTAGGCCTACAAGGCCTTTAGATTCAAACGCTGTCATTCGACCACCGTTTAATCAGTTTACATCGCAATCTACAACTTCGAGGAAGACCTGCGAGCCTACCGAACAACGGAGAACAGTGGATACGCGACCGTTTAATCAGTTTACATCGCAATCTACAACTTCGAGGAAGACTTGTGAGCCTACCGAACAACGGAGAACAGTGGACGATGTTCCGAAATGGAATGTTAGAATTCGAACGACACAATGGACGCGAGCACGTCGACCACCGTATCCAGGTGACAGTAGTACTTCAAGCGAGTCGGATTACCCGGAACGCGAGGTATTTAGAACAGGAGCGTCTGACGAATGTAAACGTGAGCGTTCAGACAATTCCTTTATCGATAATCCTCCACAAAATACACCAACACAGAAGGCATTACAACCAACGGACGCAATTAGTACGCAACAACTCGCCGAAATAATGCGCCCAGTTGTAGACAAGTTGGCCCAGATAGAGGAACGTTTAGAGGAAACTCAAACTGATAGTTCGCGAGGTAACGAGTTCAAACACTCTAGACACCCGAAGCAGCAAAGAAAACAACCCTCGAGAAACACCTCGTATCAAGGAAAAGCGCCAAGACGAGAGAACATCAACTCGATTGCCAACCAAGGACGCGAAACTTTGAACGTGGCCGAGGAGATAGCGAAATTTGCAGCCAGACAAGGATTACCGGTGCAACAACCACCTAAGTTTTCCGGTAACTCGAAACATTGGCACACCTTTGTGGACTACATCGAAACACAAATAGCAGCGTGCGCCTTTACATCGAGGGAGAAATTCAACTACCTGCTACAAACGCTGACGGGAGAACCGAAACGTATAGCGGAGACCTTTGTCAGTGTACCAGACGCCTTCGAACTAGCGTACGATCGCTTAACTTCGATTTACGGAGGCACCGTAAGCATGGCTAAGTCAGTGATAGAAGAACTCTGTAAGGGGGGGGCTATAACAAAACCAGTTGACTTACTGAAATTAGCTGACGAGATTAAGAACGCCATTACTACACTACGCTCGATTGGACAACTTGACTACGCGAACACTCCGACAGTCCTATTGAAAATAATAGGAAGATTACACCATCGACTTCGTCGGGAGTGGCGAAAGATAGAATATCAGCGAGAAGAGAGAGGCGGATTCTTGAAGTTGGAAGACGTCTACTTACTGATATCCAAAGAGGCAGTAGTCGAGACGCATTCGAACTACACGGACCAACATATCATAGCAGAAGGAATAACCTTACCATCCTCGAACCGACAAAAACCCCAAACAACATCCACCAAGACGGCCACTTACGCCACGTCGACCGACACCCGACAATTTTCGGACGGTAATAAGGTATCCGCACCGATTGGAACCAAACAGACCCGACAGGAACTGAGCACAGCTAGGTAAACGACATACTAGCCATAAACTGAGAGGATGTCGACTATTCCGCGAATTGAATTCAGAGGAACGACGACTGCAAATACGGCCATTGGACTCTTGTTGGCGGTGTACGCTACATGGACATGTCCGTAAAGACTGCCCAAATACAGACACCTGTCCTTCCTGTGGACGCAACGATGACGGTTTGCTCCACACAGACAGTCATACGCCGACCAAACGCTTCACCAGGGAACACCCGGAAGCGGCAGCAAGATGCAACACAGCATATAAGGGTCGAGAGTCGAAAACAACACCGACCTTCGTGACGCACATTAGAGATTGCTTCTCGGAACAATCAGGATCGTCGGATGAAGAGTCGGAAGACGACGACATTTACTTTGATACTGGAGACGAACAACCATCGATTGCGCTTCTGACGCCTGATCAACTAAAGGGGTTTAGTATAATTCCTGTCAAGATTACTGGCACCAAAGGAATGCAGAAAGGAAAGCAGAAAGGATCTACGCTATCCTGGATTCAGCCTCATCTCATAGTTACGTGGATGAGAAGGTAGCTGATGTCGTCACGGATCTTAGACAAGGTAAGAACGTCAGTTACACCGTAAGTAGTATGCATGGACAACGCGCAATACCAGAAACACGAGTTAAGTTGAACTTAGACACTCTTCTTCCGAAATCGCAACATAGCGAAAATGAGAGGTCTTTGTTACCCTTTAAAGATTTAACCTTTGCGGCCACAAAGGACTTTAGTAACCTACTAGGTCCTGTCCCAGAGCAATCTCTAGAGGACCGTAAGTACTTCAGACACCTTGGTGTACCTGAATGTCCTGTCAACTATAGGTCGGTAGCAATGCTGATCGGGACAGATCAATTCAACCTACATCAAGTGTGGGAAACCAGACCATCGGTAGTCGTAGCGGGAAACGCATACGCCTGTAGAACGCCGATAGGGTGGTATACTCGAGCGCCTGTGCGCACACTAGATAAAAGTGACGAGGAAGACGATGTACAAAGTACATGTAGTTTATTAACTACAACTTCGACTCATTCCCTTTCACACGACCGAGACTATACTACACAAGCGTCGACAAAACACGACAACATGACAAGTACGACGTGTGTAGCTAATATGATAAGTCACAAGGAGCAGCTAATCCACCAGGTGAGTTTAGGACTTGGGGAGAAGGCGAGTCAGCCAGGGATTCCATCGACGACAGATGATAACGCCGGAAGACTTGCGAGCCTTTCTACACCAGACATATCGCCAGATGGTCAACCAGACGCGTTACTAGATGGTCAACCAGACATTTTGCCAGACATATCACAAAATGTTCTACCAGACACTAGTAACATATTGACAAATAGTAAAGCCGCAGTTTCTCTATTGGAGCGGCCTTCTATTGACAAACAACCAGACACGTTACCAGACGTATCGCCAGACGAGTTACTAGACGGTCAACCAGACGTTTTGCCAGACACGTCACTATATATTTCGCCGGATGTTCCGCGAAACATTCTACCAGACATGTCACAAAATGTTCTACCAGACACTAGTAACCTATTGACAAATAGTAAAGCCGCAGTTTCCCTATTGGAGCGGCCTTGTATTGACAAACTACCAAATTTGACATCCTTGAGTAACCATAGGTACAGTGAAACCTCATGTATTACAGATGTGGGTAGTACCTACGCTACGTGTTACTTTGCGCTCAAGAGACATACCAAACTTGCAACCTATGGTGAGACCTGGGATTAATATCGGCAGAAAAATAAGTTTACCGAAACCCAGTGACCCCATAGAGTTCAAACCACCATTAACGATCGACTTACAAAGTACTGACAATCAAGGTAAGAAAACAAAGAAGGACAAATTACTTGTAGACCCGGACGGATCAACAGTCAACAATGGAATACCTACCGGCGGACCCGTGGGCCCTTCTAGTAAATCAAAACCTTCCAAATTCTCCATTGACTTACCTGATGACGTCACAAATACTTACGTCGACCGTATTGTAAACCTAACAGATTCTTGGACAAACGCTTGCCGAAAATTAGTGTGGATTGTACGTTTTGTACAATACGTTAAAGGCAAACGCGACTTTACACGTCGACTTACATTGACTGAGATTGACAGGTGTGAAATTAAATTAATTCGCCATTACCAACTGCGATATTTCGCGGGCGAATTCACATCTATAAGTCAAGGTCAACCAATCAAGTCGTCACCAATATTGAGTTGGAGTCCGATAATTTATAATGGCTTAATTTGTCATAAATCTCGGCTTCAAAACATTGACTTTAACACAAACTTTAGATACCCAATAATAATACCGCAGCATCACGAATTACAACGTGCAATGATACTGGACGCACATTTACATCTGAAACACGCTGGAAGACACCACTGTCTTTCCTACTTACGTACAAGATTTGTATTAATTAGACCCAGTAAAGCGTTAAGTTCAGTGACACGTACGTGTATTATTTGTAAAAAGGTACATTCTAGAATAGGCACTCAAGAAATGAGTGAACTTCCACAAGCACGACTTCAAGCATTCAGACCACCTTTTACAGAGACTGGAATTGATTGCTTTGGTCCCATACATACGAAACGTGGACGTATACTAGTAAAACGCTGGGGACTGATTTTCACATGTATGTCCAGTAGGGCAGTTCATATTGAACGTGTGATGGATCTTTCCACCAACGCGTTTATACTAGCATTGCGGCGATTTATCGCTAGACGCGGACTAGTGAAATGCTTGTACTCAGACCAAGGGACAAACTTTGTTGGTGCCCGAAATGAAATTGCTAGAGACTTTAAGAAATTAGATCATGATCAAATCTCAAACGAACTACGTCCTTACAAGATTGTTTGGAAGTTTAATCCTCCAGATAGTCCATGGAGAGGCGGAGTCTGGGAGAGATTGATTAGATCTATCAAAACGGCAATGGCAAAGGTCATTCCAGTAAACCACATATTGACAGACGACCAACTGACAACACTGTTTATTGAAATCGAGGCAATACTAAATACTAGACCAATAGTATTAGTACCCGATGACAAACAATCCCAGTTTGCTTTGACACCGGCACACCTGCTTATGCAGGCACCGACTACTTTGACGCCTATTTCTTTTCCAATGGAAGGCGATAGCTACGGTAGAAAAGCGTGGAAAATCACGCAACTACTAGCTAACAAATTCTGGGAAATATGGCAAAACCATTATTTGCCCTCTATTTCTGCCAGAACAACATGGTACAATAACACCCGCGCATTAAGGCCGGGAGATCACGTGCTGTTAGCGGAAGTGAATCTAAAAAGACACTTCTGGATAACAGGTGTCATTTTAGCCACACATCCATCTATGGATGGAGTGACAAGAACTGTGACGGTACGGACAATTGACGGTCGTACAGTAGACAGACCGACTCAACGTCTCGTACTTCTTGAAGAGACTCGTAACGAGTCTGGAGACTACAAATCTCCACCTAATATTAGTAAATAATTAGGAGTTTACAAATAGATTTCCACGTACCTGTACACTGTAGTAAGGACAGCGGTAGAATTCCATTGACTTTATATGTGAACATTGAGGGTAGTACCCTTATGTGTCACATAGGAGCGGGATTTGTAGGTATAAGAAATGGAATTCTACTTGGAACTCACAATATTGAGACATTTTCGAAATTTTAGACAATCCATTAGGATTTGAAAAATTTACAAAATTTTCTCCAGTGAATAGATTTCAGGGTACAGTCGGGTGGAACTTAAAATTAGAGAAACAAGAGAGGAAGACTTGCGAGCCTTTCTTAAAAATTTTAATTAAATTTTACACGGTCTTGTTTCAATAAGTTACGTCAAAATAGACTTCCCTATATTTATTACTAACTCTTGATTGCTTATTTTCTGATAATAGTTTGGGATCAAAAGGTGAGTATTTTAGACTCACAGCCAGTTTAGCCCAAATTCGTTTTTATTTCGGCAAAAAATTTTAGATAAGAAGCAGCGTGTCATTAAAGAAACCCTAGATCTTAGGCTATGGGTAGGAGGTTAGAGCGTTGTCGAGCCAAAAGGGCAGACGAAAACTCTCACGTCTCCTCACAACTAACTACAAACTCTGTTGTATTCCCTCTAGTAGTAATGATTATGTAACTACACCTCTAATTATGGAGAAGGAGATACATGGAGAGCCGAGATGGGGATATGATATCCAAGAGGAAGCAGCAGCGCCATTCGAGAGATTTGGAGCCAAAGACTACACTATATTTGGTATAAAGGAATTATCAGAAAGTACTGCGAAACTCGCGAGAACGAAATATGACTCAAATGTATTAAAAAGGAGGCAAAATGCGTTAAATGAAAGAATCGAAAGTTTGCGCAAAACCTTCAATGAACTTTACCCGTACGACGCTTTGTGTGATACGGGAGACATTAGCGAAGACCCCGATACTGAAATTAGTCGTTTGTATCATACCATGCAATACCTAAAGGCGCACGAACCTATGCCTGCGGTACGAGATGAATTTGATGGAATGCATCTTTACAGACGAACTCGAGGGGACGATAGAGAAACCAAGGAAGCATTTTCAGTTTATAAACTTTATTATCAATGCGGTTCTTGTATGCGCGAACAACGAAATGCGATTCCAATGCGTTTGAATAAGGAAAATCCCGAACCGATATTGGCGAGGTGTTCGAACCATCAACAACTACGCTACCAGGAAGGAGGGTATCCTTTATCGAATCCATATCATTCGTTTGCTATGACTGGACCAAAGGCGGGAGAAACTGTCGTTTACCCACCTAAGGTTGTTGAACCCGATGCATTTGAACTTACGCTGGACGAGGCGAATCAGTCAACCCGCGAAAAGAAAGAAGCTCTTAGCCTATACAGAGCCTACAAGGCTTTCGAGAAAGGTGAGATGGAAGAATGGGGCGGAAGACTCGCTAGCCTACCTTACCATTGGACGTCACACGATCAAACTCCAGCTAAGGAGATGACACCGGAAGTTTTCGAGAGCATAAACTTTGCTCAAAATGTTATTCAGAGACTACAGATTGCATCCCCGGAGAGGACAAGAGAAATGCAACCATATAGTACTTCGACTACGAAACCATTGAGTACGACACTCAATTTTCCTGTTAGTATACCAGTCCGACAGGATACGACGTACGAAATACCCATCGTGGATCATCCGGAAATTATTTCAAACTTGGAGTTTCTTCCTGCAGTTGTTTTTAGCGATATGAGTAAGATATATGATTTACGTAGACATATTACTCAAAAGGTCGTGTATAACGTTCCACCTCATATTCAAGACTTTAGGGAACTGGATAGAGCTGGTGCTGATATAGCTCCGAGTAATTTGAAAGGATATTTAACTAGTTTAACTATTTAAATTTGAGACTACTACTAAGACAAACTACCGCGAAAGTTTTAAGTACCAGTGGGTAACCCTTATTGGGTCTTGGGTGACCTCCGATGTCACTCGCACCACAGCCGGTCATTGGACATTGTCAACCATGTTTCGTTGCAACTACCTGAGCGATGTCGGTTATCGTCTCTGGGATTGGGGTCTCTGCCCTCCTGTATGTCTACTTATCCTTCGCCCCAGTCTTCTCACCGATCCTAAATCCCTTGGATCTGACCTTCCCCTCTTCTCCAGTCTTAGATCTGACCTTCCCGTTACCTCACATAATTCTTCATCGTCTCTTGGTGACAGAATGCCAACCTTCATCTTATCATCAATTGGTGGCAAAATGCCACATTCATCTTATCGTCACTGGTATATTCCACCTCTGCTGGCCACCCCCTCAATATGTGCGCCAGCGTCAAAGCTTCTAATGACCCTGTGTCACTATCCAGTATATTATATAATCTCCCAGGGAGGTGTCCATGCGGGAGAAAAAAATCTTAAGCATTGTAAGTGGTGGTCATCAGTTGGCTCTTCCAGTAATGCGTGATGACAGTGACTCCACTGCAATGTGTCTCCCAGTAACGTGTTCCCAAGCTGAGTTCCATACAATGGCCCCCCTAGAAACAGGTACCACTGACACTGGGTCCACCGCAATGGGTACCCCAGAAATGGATTCCCAAGCTACGGGTTCCACACAAATGGGTCCCACAGAAATGATTTCATCCAACACGGGTTCTACTGCAATGGGTCCTCAAGTAACGGGTTTGCCAGCAATGGGTTCCACACAAAAGGCTCCCCTAGAAACGGGCACCTCTGTCACGGGTTCCACCGCAATGGGCTCCCCAGCTACAGGCTCAACTGCAATGGGTCCACAAGAACCAGTACCCAGGCAAGGCCATCACAATGCCAATGTTGGTGCACCGATGACGCTTCTTCAGCTGGTAGCTTTTCCAGAGTCTGGGTCTGGTGGACAGAGCTCCTCCGTGTGTGTCCTAGCATAGTTTCTAATAGTGAAACCGGGGTTAGAAGCCAAAGCCCAGTCATTATTTGGCACTAGTGGTATTAAAATTGTGCCAGGATCATGAACCAATCAATGTCATCCAACCAGTCATCCCAACCAATGATGATGAGATAGCTCCCATCCGTTCTGCAATGGTGCAGCGCTTCATCCCCTCCATTGGGTTCGGAAGACAGTGATCTGGTCCTCCTCCCCGCTCGTTATGGTGCTGTTGGTCTGCAGGGTCCATTGATGAAGGTACACATTGATTCCGGCACACATTGCCTCATTAGAGGGTACTGCTCTAGTCGCAGACGCTATCTATTCCGGGCAACCCCTACATGTGGTGGACCACAGCGCACAATTGTGGACCAAACTCATTAAAAGTCATATCTCCCAGGACACAGTCTATAAGAGGAAATCCCGGTCCTGAGTGGACTACGACGGACCACTGAACGTGCGACCTGCAATAAAACCAGGTGCAGGATGACGACCCAGCCAAGTGTCGTTGATGCTACCGATCTCAGTGACGAGGAATTCCAGGACAACCTGGCCCTCAGGTATGGCCTTGTCCCACCTAATCTGCCGGCAAAGAGCGAAGGCTGTGGTTGTCCTTTTACAACTGCCCACGCCCTCAGCTGCATGCTCCCAGTGTCGAATGGGAGGTCACACTGACCAGAGGCTATCTTGACAGGGATGGGCGAGAGGTAGGGGAGTGCGGGCAGATTTGGTGGCCCGGGGAGTATGGGCAAACCTGAGAGTAGTGTCATACAATCTCGCGGTCGTAAACGCTGATGCTACCTCTTATGCCCATACCAACCAGTCCACCGAATCCATCCTGGAGCAGCGCTGCCACTTAAAAAAATTGCACTACCAAACTCTCTGTGAGGACCTGATAATGGCGTTCACCCCCCTGATTAGCACCACTGATGGTGTTTGGTGTGCCAAGGCCCAAATATTTATCTGCCACCTTTCAGAGAATCTTGTGGCAAGGTGTGATGGAATGCAGGAGAGGGGCCTCGCGTGGTTGTTGGGGGGTGTTCGCTATAGGCTGCAATTCACTCTCCTTCAGTCTAGCTCCCTCTGCCTGTGGGGCAGTCGATGGTCATGGAGGGATTTGTGTTTCGGGATGGCACAGGCCTATGGGGACTGGTGGACGAATTCTAAACTCCGACCAAGAAACTGCTGCCTTCATTACAATTATTTTGCAGTCCTGTTTGTGCCATTTTATCCTAAACCAATATTGTGTATTAATAATTGTTAGTATATTATATAATGGTCTACCATCTATCACCTCCTTGCACTTTGCCAGCTCTGTGTTCAACACGTCTCCTCCAACTTCCCCATTCCCATCCACCTTGATCATCGATTCCTTTCCTTTTGGATCAACCTTATTATATTGAATACAACCTTACTAAATGCCATTCACCTATAAAACATTTTGAATGCCACAGTGTGTAACCTGATACAGATAATAAGCATTGATTTTTACATTCTACATTTTACAACCATTATCCTTCCCAACCATTATCCAACCAATCCCATCCCAATTTCTTTTCGTTTTGTTACTCCCTATGTGCTACAACAGAGAGTGTTATAAATTTCACTTTGTGCGTCAATTATTATCATATGCAGTGTGGTACGCATTAAGCCTTGGCTGATGTTCAGGGTTGCTCTATCTCCTACGATGTATACTGTTTTCACTGTAACGCCGATATTTTTCCATTCTATGGCATCGACTCTACTGATATTGATATTTTTGAACCTATATCCAAAGACAAACCTATTAATCCTGATATTTTAAATCAAACATTTAGTCATCTGGATCCTGATAACAACATTACTAATAAAGAACTAAGAAACTCCTCCCTCAAAATTTTCCATCAAAATTGTCGCAGCTTGCCAAAAAATCTACCCTATATAATAGAGTTTCTTTTAACCCTGAATCAAAATTTTGATATTTTAACCTTTACAGAAACATTTTTATGTGAAGATGACCTACTTAGTAAAATAGAATTTCCGTACTATAAATTAGCTTTTTTACATAACCGATCATCTGCTCTAACGCAGTTGGGCGGCAATATTTGTCAAAGATAGCCTTGAGGCTACTGAGCGTCCTGACTTGAAAATAAGCAGCCTTGAAAACTCATGGGTACAAATTAAGAGACACCAAAGTTCTAAACCACTAATTGTAGGTACAATCTACCGTCCTGAATCTACCACTGCTAATGACTTTCTATCTCTTCTAGAATCTAATCTATCCCTACTAGCTTCTCGCAACTATGACGTAATTATTACTGGTGACGTAAACTTTAATCTGCTAAAGAATGGACCAATCCCTGAATTCATATATCGGTCTGATTAACTTATACAGTTTTCTTCAACTAATCAATCACCTGACTCGTGTTTTTCACAGTGAACTTTCCAACAAAACATTACATTCGGAAACCCTAATTGACCACATTCTCACAAATATAACAACTTCTACCAGCACTGCCGGACGCTTTAACTGCAAAATTGGAACTTCTGACCTTCGGCCAAACTTTACTATCTTCCAAAAAAACCAATTAAATCTAACAAAAATATTACGAAATATTACTAAAAATTTTCGAAACATGGATTTTTGAAAGACATCCAATCAGAACAATCATGGTCCTACAAGTCTCATACTGTACGCAACTGCGAAAAGTTTGATTCATTCTACAATAGCCATGGAAACATCTGTTCCAAACATCTCCCAAAAAAACATAATACAGTATAAAGAATTATCAAAACCATGGATGACTCATCACTTACTCGATTACACTATAACAAAAAATAAATTATATCGCGCCTATATAAAAAAAACCGACGTCAATAAATTTCACCACATATAAAAATTATAGGAATACTCTCACAAGCATCCTACTCAAAGCGGAAAAGAACTATTACGCCCATCAATTTGAATCGAATTCAGGTAACATGAAAAAACATGGCTCATAATAAACTCTGCGCTCCACGTGTATTGCTATTAATAACCAGTAGCTATATTATTAAAATGGCTCCAAACGCCGCGATAAATATAAGCTAATTTATTTATAACATAATTTATGTCATATTTACATTTATTTATACAGCAACTAATATAATTTGTGCAGTTTCTATCACTTTATAATGTATATGTACAATCATTTCGTAATGTTAAAATTTTATAGTAAAACTACATTAATACTTGTTGCAAAGTACTTTACAGTGTTCTGATCCTCTTGGCTTTATTTTCACTCACTCACTAACATTCGTTCGTGTAACAAAGCCACTCGGATCATCACACAGTAAAGTGCTACTTTACACACAAGTATGTAAATAGTTATTACGTTAATAGAAACCACACCCGTAGAGGTTTAATACAACTTTCTACATCTAGATAAAAAATCTTTTTCCAACGACAACATCCCCGTCAAGTTACAAATCTCAGTCGCTAAGCCTTATCACTACACCTCAGTTATCTAATTAATATTTCTATCAAACAAGGTGTTTTCCCTAATGCAACTGCCAACTACTAACTAATGTAACAACTACAGCCCAATCTCTCGTCTGCCTGTACTAAGCAAAATAGCAAAATATATGAAATAATAATAAATAATCAATTAATATCTTATCTAAATAAATACTCAATAGTAGTAGGGTCTTGGGTGGCTCGGCGACAGTTAGACCTCACTGACACCCATTGGGTGTCATATGATGACACCCTATTATCACCCATAGGGTGTCATTGGCGCCAGACTGTCTGTGTGACACCTCCCAATTAGGCTAATTAGACCCTAATTGTTAGGTGTCATCAATTAATTAGTACAATTAAACCCTAATAGGTGTCTTACGACTCCTAATTAGGGTTTAATTGATTATCCTAATTAATTGATGACACCTAACAATTAGGGTCTAATTAGCCTAATTGGGAGGTGTCACCCAGACAGTCTGGCGCCAATGACACCCTATGGGTGATACTATGGTGTCATATGACACCCAATGGGTGTCAGTGTTGTCTAACTGTCGCCTAGAGGCCCAAGAGGGTGTCATAAGTGACACCGCAGCTCTTTTATTTATTAATTCTTATTTATTTATATTTAATTTTAATTTATTTATTTGTATTTATTTTTACTTTATTTATTTATATTTAATTTTAAATTAATTATTTATTTGAACTTTATTTTAAATTAATTAATTGTATTACTTTTAATTAATAATTTATATAATATAAGCTTTCTAATATAAAGTTAATGTCGCAAGCAATCACCCTGGTTACCGCTTATGCACGAACGCCCAATCAGCCGGGATCATTTCTGCTGCTGCGCCCTGATTGGCTCATTTAAGAGACAACGGCCTCCCTCAACATCCGAATTGCTATTTAATAAGCCTCTCATTAAGATATTACGTCATTATTTCATTTGCAAGTTACAACTAGCATCATTTATCATTATTTTGTTTTCGAGTTTATTATTATTATTAAGAGTTTATTTATTATCATCAATCAACAATCCAGTTGTACAGTTGTATTATTGTCATTTCGCTGCGTTATCTCTCATCATCGACAACGAACTTCAGCGAATCCTCCGCGTAATATTCCAATATTTCTAATTTCCGATATCATTCCGTTCTATCGTTAAATAAACTCTCTCGTCGTCCTCGTCAACCAACTTCCTCGTCGCCAACGAACATCCCAACTTCATCTTTCCGTGAATATTAACTGCCACCGTAAGTAAAATCTGCCTTCCACCATCTGACTGTACTACCGACGCCGGTAGCAAACAATTTACATTTAATGTTTACCGGTACAACAATACTGCAGTAGACCTAAATAGTCCAACGCAATAATTTTTATTGTCCGTTTAAATCCTTTTTTTGTCCTTTTTTTTTTATTTTTTATGTCCTCCAAAAGTCTAATGTTAGGTTCCATGCTACCGGTTTATCTACTGCTGTTCTCTCAGTCTATCAGTACCGGTATTAGTATATATAGCACTATTTTGCTGTATTGTATGTACAGATGTAGGTATAAAGCAGGTATTTCTGTATTTTAGTACCGGTACCGGCACCGGTACTGCTTTAGGCCTACTGTGTAGCCTACCATTTAAATACGGTAATGGTAGGCCTACCGGCTGACCGGTTGTGCTAATGGTACAGTAATTACATTGTATTGATTTAATTTGACAGGTGAAGAAATTGTATTAATTTTATTTGAAATATAATTTAATTGAATTTATGTAATTTGAAATTGTAAATCAATGATGCTTTATCTTTAAGCTGTCCCATTCCCTCAAATATTCATGACATAGTTTATTGTTATGTTCATGACATAGTTTATTGGTTTTGGTTAGAAAATCCCGTCTCTGTAACCTGCTCCTTTCCCTCAATTAGTTAAATGATCGTTTATTGTTTTGGTTAGAAAATCCCGCCTCTGTAACCTGCCCCTTTCCCTCAATTAGTTAAATGATCGTTTATTGTTTTGGTTAGAAAATCCCGCCTCTGTAACCTGCCTCCTTTCCCTGAATTGGTAAAGTGACCGTTTATTGTTTTGGTTAGAAAGGCCCGCCTCTGTAACCTGCTCCTTTCCCGCAATTAGTTAAGTGATCGTTTATTGTTTTGGTTAGAAAATTCCGCCTCTGTAACCTGTCCCTTTCCCTCAATTAGTTAAATAATCGTTTATTGTTTTGGTTAGAAAATCCCGCCTCTGTAACCTGCTCCTTTCCCTCAATAAGTTAAGTGATCGTTTATTGTTTTGGTTAGAAAATCCCGCCTCTGCAACCTGCTCCTCTCCCTCAATTAGTTAAGTGATCGTTTATTGTTTTGGTTAGAAAATCCTGTCTCTGTAACCTGCTCCTTTCCCTGATTTGGTAAAGTGACTGTTTATTGTTTTGGTTAGAAAACTCGGCCTTAACCTGCTCCTTTCCATCAATTGGTAATTGTTTTTGGCTATAAAATAAGTGTTTTGCTACGTCATGTGGTAATCGATTATCGACAACAACCACAAACTATTAAATATAGAGTCTTTTTTACCACAGGCGCATATGGAAATCTATCTCATAGTCTATAAATCATGGAATCATGGAATGTTTTGGCACGGCATAGTGAAATCAACTGTCTGACATTCCAGAAATCAGCAGTCTGACAGGTTGAAGAAATACATACATAAAAAAGTCATTAAAAGGACAATAAAAGTCATTAAAAGGACAACAAAAGTCATTATGCATAATTCGTAAAAAAAAAGGACAAAAAAAGTCAAATAAAAGGACATAAAAAATCACTGCCATAGTCCAAATCTATAGTTTACTAAAATTTTACTAATGTAGGCTCATTATTAAATGCTGTCAGACTGCGGTGG
The DNA here is from genome assembly GCA_032718475.1 of Nemertoderma westbladi. Lineage (NCBI taxonomy): Eukaryota > Metazoa > Xenacoelomorpha > Nemertodermatida > Nemertodermatidae > Nemertoderma > Nemertoderma westbladi. The sequence continues at coordinate 193 of JAUCBJ010000834.1, read as the reverse complement.
TACCGGTAGCCTAAACCACGATCGAAGCATTCGATCAATACGCCTACATCTGCCTATCTGCTTGTCTACCTGACTACCTAATCAATCGAGTTTAACCTAACGCCATAGTAACGATATAGACCCTACTGAACAACAATGATTACTGCAGTTTTCCACTATATATCCTACTGACTAACCGAGATCTCGCATTTTG